>JAABKJ010003238.1:0-26329 GCA_011634705.1 Andricus grossulariae
TGACTGTTCACAGAAATAATGTTCGTCAACTCCCTACCCCTTTCCAACGTCTCGTGTATGGACTGTACCCCCGTGACTAGTCAGAGAACTAATGTTTGTCAAATCCCTACCCCTTTCCAATGTCTCGTGTGAGGCGGGAAGGCAGCCCTGTAATTGGTCACAGAAGTAATTTTGGCCAAATCTCTACCCCTTTATGACGCGTCATGGGGGCGGAAAGGCACACCCGTGACTGCTCACAGAAATAATGTTTGTAAAACTCCTACTCCTTTCTAAAATTTCGTGGAAGACTAGAAGTTACCTCAGTAAATGGTCACCGAAATAATTCCTGTCAAATCCCTACCACTTTCCAACGTATCGTGGGGGCGGAAAGGGACCCTTGTGACTGGTAACTGAAGTAATGTTGATCAAACCCCTACTCCATTTCCAAATCTCGTGAGGGGGCTCTGAAGAAACGCTGTGACCGATCACAGATATGATTTTGGACAAACCACTACTCGTTTACAAAATCTCGTTGGGGCAAGAAGGCACTTCTGTGTCTGGTGACAGAAATAATGTTGGTCCAACCCCCACTCCTATCCAAACTCTCGTGGGGGGATAGATAGTGCCCCTGTAGCTGGCCACAGAAATAATTTCGGTCAAATCCCTGCCACTTTCCAATGTTCTGTGGGGCGGAAAAGCACTTCAGTGACTAGTCACATACGTAATGTTTGTCAAACACCTCCTCCTTTCCGAAATTTCGTGATGGCGGAAAGGCACCCCTGTGAATGGTAACAGAAATAATGTTCGTCAAATCCCTACCCCTTTCCAACATCTCGTGTGAGGCGAGAAAGCAGTCCAGTGATTGGTTCCAGAAATAATTTTGGTCACGGCCCTACCACTTACAAATGTCTTGTGGTAGGCGGGTGAGCACGCATGTGACTGGAGCTTGGAAAGGCAATCCTCTGACTGGTCACGGAAGTAATGTTGGACAAACTGCTACTCCTTTCCGAAATCTCGTGGGGGGCTAGAAAGTAACACTGTGAATAGTTGCAGAAATCATTCCGGTCAAATTCCTGTCCCTTTCCAACGTCTCCTTGAGGCGAGAAGGCACCCCTGTGACTGGTCACAGATATAATGTTAGTCAAACCCTTACTCCTTTACAAAATCTCGTGGGGGGGGGGGGCTAGAAGGTACCACAGTGACTGGTTACAGAAATAATGTTCGCCAAATCCCTGCCCGTTTCCAACGTCTCGCTTGAGCGAAAAGGCACCTCTGTGACTTGTCTCAGAAATAATGTTGGTCAACCTTCTACCCCTTTCCAAAATCTCGTGAGAGTGGGTAGGCGCCTCTGTAATTGGTCACAGAAATAATTTTGGTCAAATCTCTACCCATATATAACGTGTCATGGGGGTGGTAGGGCAACCCTGTGATTGGTTACAGAAATAACGTTTTTCAAACTCCTACCCCTCACAAACGTATTATGGGGGAAGGGGGGAAGGCACACTTGTGACTGGGCACAGAAATAACGTTGTTCAACTCCCTACCCCTTTCCAACGTCTCGTGGGGTCGCGAAGGCACCCATGTATCTGGTTAGAGAAAAATTATGTTCAAAACCCTACGCCTTCCCAAAATCTCACGGGGGGCTAGAAGGTACACATGTGACTGGTCACAGAAATAATGTTGTTCAAATCCCTACCCCTTTCCAATGTCTTGCGTGGGGCAAGAAGGCATGCCTGTGACTAGTCACAGAAATAACATTGGTCAAACACCTACTACTATCCAAAATCTCGTGAGGGCTCGAATGTCTCTCCGTGATTGGTTACAGAAATAATGTTTGTGAAACCCCTATCCCTTACAAACGTCTTGTGTGTATGGCGGGAAGGCACTCTCGTGACTGGTCACAGAAGTAATGCTCATCAACTCCATACCCCTTTCCAAAGTCTCGTGTATGGACGGTACCCCCGTGACTGTTCACAGAAATAATGTTGGGAAAATCTCTACCCCTTTCCAACGTCTCGTGTGAGGCGGGAAGGCAGCCCTGTAATTGGGCACAGAAATAATTTTAACCAAAACTCTAACCTTTTATAACGTATTATGGGGGCGGGAAGGCACACCTGTGACTGCTCACAGAAATAATGTGTAAAGGCCCTACTCCTTTCCAAAATCGCGTGGAAGGCTAGAAGATATCCCAGTAGCTGGTCACCGAAGTAATTCCAGTCAAATCCCTAGCAATTTCCTACTTCTCGTGGGGGCTGGAAGGCACCCTTGTGACTGGTTACGGAAGTAATGTTTGTAAAATCCCTAGCCCTTTCCAACATCTCGTTTGGGGCGAGAAGGCAGCCCTGTGATTGGTTATAGAAATAATTTTGGTCACGCCCCTACCACTTACAAACGTCTTGTGGTGGGCGGGTGAGCACCCATGTGACTGGTCACATTAATAATATTAGTAAACTCCGTACCACTTTACAAAATCTCGTGGGGCGGGAAGGCACCCCTGTGACTGTTTACAGAAAAAATGTTGGTCAAACACTTACTCCTTTTCAGACTCTCGTTGATGGCTTGAATGTACCCCTGTTACTGGTTACAGAAATAATTTTGGTCAAATTCCGACCCCTTTCCAGCCTCTCGTGTAGGGCGGGAAGGCATATCTGTGACTGGTCACGGAAATAAGTTTGGTCAAACCCCTGCTCCTATCCAAAATCTCGTGGGGGGCTAGAAGGTACCCATGTGGCTGGTCACAGAAATAATTTTGGTCAAATCCTTGCCCCTTTCCAATATCTCGTGTGGGGCGGGAAGTCACGCTTGTGATTGATTACATAAATAATGTTTTTCAAACCCCTACCCCTTACAAATATCTTGTGGGGGGGAAGCACACTTGTGACTGGGCACTGAAATAACGTTGTTTAACTCCCTTCCCCTTTCCAACGTCTCGTGGGGGCGTGAAGGCATCCATGTATCTGGTTACAGAAAAAATAAGTTCAAACCCCTACTCCTTCCCAAAATCTCGTAGGGGGCTAGAAGGTACCCATGTGACTGGTCACATAAATAATGTTGGTCGAATCCCTCCCCCTTTAGATTTTTTAATGTGGGGCGGGAAGTCACCCCTGTGATTGGCCCATACGTTGGCATTGTGTAGTGTCCAGGCCTGGCGCAAATTCAGTTCTCTTCTAATTCTCAATACAAAATACATATTTATTATTTCCTTACGTAACATTTGGCGATCCTGCTAGGAGCTACTTTTTGAATCCTTGCATCCTACAGAATTATTACACAGGATATTTCAATAAGTTGGTTCATTGAGACAAAGCATGGAAAAAAAAGAATTTCTACCGAAATGCAAAAGTTCAAGAAACTTTGAATCTACCTACAAGCGACCCAATAACCCTGAAAAGTGAGAAAACTAGATTCAAAACTAGCGGGTGAATTGAGTAGCCGCCATATTACGCAAAACTCTCGTTTTTCTGAAATTCGCAAAATTGGAAAAAGCCCGCAAAAGTTTCGGCCGAGTCAAGATAGAACAAGAAAGGCGAGGTTTAGCGACAAAAATTGGACAGTTGGTATACTCCTGGTGCCCACAGCACTGCCACCTTCAATAAAAACTAAACTCACTCAAAACTTCATGTGTGCTTGCAGTAGAGCCATTGCATAAAGCCAGCGTATAAAGGACAAAGTCTAATGTGACATAATTATATGCGAACGCGATCACACACCCGACACTTGAAACAAACAAAGATAAAAAGCGCACATATTACACTGAGATTCCAGCAGGTTGTCCCGCAGGCATTTCAAAAGATTAGAAAACGGACCGATATCGACTCCATATCGGCCGACGACATCAAATTTACCTCACAAGAGCATCTATGGCTGAGACTAGTTCTATTGATGAAGCCATCCCCCTTACCCCACTGACTACGAAACAGATTCTAGAAAAAACTCTTTCCAGAATCAGCTCCTTGAGAGTGAATGTAGGAACCCTTGCTGACGAAATTGCAAAAAGAGTCAGAGAGATAGCTGCAATAGGGCGGAAAGCACAAATGAAAAGAGAAAAAGAGACGACCGACAAAGAGGGGGCTGAGCGAAGTGTGTATGACAGTGAAAGAGGAAACGCACCTGAGCCTGCGAACACTTTTGGAAGCGAGAAAGCGGTAACGCAAAGTAGGGTAGGAAACATGCGTGAACTGTCGCACTCCTGCAGGAGAGAGTCAACAATAGCGAAAATAAGGGAGAAAGGAAGCCATTCAGTTAACGATGAAGATAACTCGCGTGAACCAACGCACATACTGGAAGAGAACCTGTGAGAGCGGAAAGGATGGAACAAGAAAACAGCCTAACCAATGAAAATATCCCGGCTCGCGACGCTATCAGGGCAATTGAGTCCCTAAATGGGCAAGACGATGCCGGAGTTGAGGAATTTATCAGGAAAGTCCAAAAAATTAGGCAACAGTGCAGTAGGCTGACCTACTGCTAAACTTTATATTGTCGGAGAAAATTGAACAACAAGCCGATAGGGTAATCCATTTCGAAGAGATTTACACATACGAGGATCTATATGAAGGCCTACGGGAAAACAAGAAACATGTGAGCTTAGTTAGCCACATGAAAAGTAAGCTCGGCAGCTGTGAACAAGGAGTGACCAAAACAACGTATAATTTGAGTATCCGATTCAGAGGAGTGATGAAGGAACTTTAATATGCGGTTCAATCCTCACATAAAGGACCTATAAAAAAAATTGGCCTTATTATAGAAGAAACTGAGTGTGGAACAAGTGTGAAAAACTAGGACATTTTGCTAGCTAATGTCATGGAAAGAAAAATTTGTACCATGAGGATGTCCCAAAAAGACCACCGAACCCAGTAAGAAACATTCAAGAGGAACACACGAACTAGTTAGACAAACAACAAATGACTCAGGAAATAATAGAGGAGCAAGAAGCCTGCCAGGAAGGTGCAGAATGTCAATCATATGCGTAACACTCCTATCCATGTGCGGCAAACGACAAGACGGAACAGTATACAGCGTATCAGTGGACGCAGGAGCCTCTATTAACCTAATAAAAAAGGAGCACAATCAAAATTGTATCAAAGTGCTTGAAAGGATAAAGGCATTTGAACTAAGATTAGAACCAACTAAATGCTAGTATCCGCGACCAAAACTCGAGTATTTAGGCTATAAACTGACCGAAGATGGATTAAAACCTAATCCATCAAGAACTAAAGCCTTCATGAATAAAAAAATCCATAACGCATTGAAGGAAATTCAGTTTTTCATGGGTTTAGCAGGATACTATAGAAAATGTAAAAAAAAAAACTTCTCTAGTGTAGCAAGACCTCTGACTGAGCTAACCCAAAAAGAGACCATATTCGACTGGATACCCCAATGCACTGAAAGTTTTGATCAACTAATGAAAGCCCTTCGCTCAGCACTATTACTACGATTCCCGAACTCCAAGGAAACTTTTGCGCTAACCCCAGACGCATCCAGCCTTGCATTAGGTGCAGTCCTATCAGATAACCGATACCCATGCTTGCCTTTATCAAGAACATTGAACAAGGCAGAAAAAAATTATACCACCAGTGGAAACAAATTGTTAGCTATTGTATGACCGTTCAAACGATTCCGTCAATACCTACTAAGAGAAAAATTCACAATTAAGATGGATCACAAGGCCTTGATTTGGCTCCATAACGTAAAAAACCCAACTTCACGCCTACTGAGATAGAGACTCAGATTAAAACAATACAAGTATGAAGTACAGTGAGTTCGAGGAAAAGAAAATAAAGTTGCGGGCTGCTTATCTAGACTATTTCCGATTACCAGTTCAGGCATACTCAGTAGAGCTCTATGAGACACAGAAATAGTGGGAAAAGGAATCACATCAGAAGAAAAACTACCCAACATAAAAATACTCGACACAGCCATAAGAGGGGTGTTAAATACTTTCAAGTTCAGTGAACTTGAGCCCACAATCACTGGTCACGAGATAGTCGACAGGAGGATAACAATTAAATTACCTAAAAGAAGATGAGTGAGTTCTCTGTGGACTCATCTGAAAAAACAATTAGGTTGGATGATAGATGATTTCAAGAACAAGAAATTAACTATAATACGACTGTACTTTGGAAGCCCTATATTTACATTTATCGAAAGGAAACAAATAGTAGTAATGATCAACTATTTGTATCTCGAACTAACTAAACAAGAGAAGGAACAAGACATGAGAAAAGCTCATCGTAATCACTTGGGAGAAAACAATACCATTAGCAAAGCAAAAGCAGAATGAGTAGGAATGAACGAAGAAATAAAAAGGTACGTCAAATCATGCCCTATCTGTCAACTACAAATATCAGTTAGGATAATTATTCAGGCCATAGGTCTTATCCCTAATATTTCCCTAGACTCGCATGAGAAAGTAGCCACGGACATATTTGGTCCATTGCTAGAGACAAGGAGCGTGAATAAATATATGTTGAGTATCCAGGACAGGTGAACGCGATACACTTTATTACCACCAATGAAAAATAAAACTTCTGAAAGCATCCTGGATAAGTTAATGGAACAGTACCTCTATGTGTTTGTGGTACCACAGGTCATTCTGACTGATACCAGGGACGAGACGACGGGACTTTCACCCTTTGAGCTAACGTTCGGAAGAGACCCAAACCTTCCCTCAGTACTAGCCGGATCACCCACACTCACCTACAGCCACCTGATATGGAAATGGAAAGCCAAGTATGAGAAATACATATGAAAGGCAAATGAGAGGATCCAGCTACATCGAGAGAAGTCTAATAGAAGATTTGATAAAAGTATAACGCGACCCCATCCGATCTATCAAACTGAAGACCTGGTTGAATGGAAAAATAACAAAATGCTTAACAAATTGAAAGCAAGCTAGCCCTAGTAGTGAAGTTCATGAAGAATGGCCGCTGATAATAGGAGTCAATACAACTACCACCAGAAAACGTGTCTCAGCGGTAGACTACACTTTGCAGCTAGCTGAAAGAGCTTGTGGAAAAGAATGCAAACCCATATATAAGTTGCAACTAACAAGAGGTAGATACAACAGACTTCAATATAAAATACTAATTTCACACAAACTGTTAGGCAAACAACGTGCAAAAGGAAGGCTGGCCAATTTCGTGGGTGACATCTCTAAAACATTGTTTCGGAATTATTATTTGATGTTATAGTTTTTGACCAGTGACGTATATATGTTTAATAGTTTTGTGTCTACATGGTCGATAATCAATATTTTGTGAATATTGATTATCAATTTTCAAAGTTGTGAAAAAAATCTCTTTAGCTCCGCTGGGATTCGAACGCCAGATCTTTCAGATTTCCGGTCTGATGCTCCAACCAATTAAGCTACGGAGAGACAAGAAAATTTTCTTCACAACTTCTACAAGTTGAATGTCGACGTCATTCAATGTACTTGCAAGATTTCAAAAATGGGAGTTTCTATTATTTGATGTTATAGTTTTTTACCACTGTTTTGGAACGCTGAGCGACAAAGATCTAGAGCAAATGAACAACGAGCTTGACAACATTTCTAAGAACAACAAAAATTATCCGACATCCTGATTAACCACAATAAATTCCTGAAGCTCATTCTCGATGCCTCGTCAACGGATTATAAAATCCTGAAAGAAAACGCAAGCGCTGGATTACAGGCTCTTAGAAACCTTGGCTCCAGAGTAAATGCTAATAACCTGAATACTTTTGTAAATTCCAAATTTATTTTGGCTATTCTTCTGATCGATGACATGGATGGTGACATCGATACAGTTATTAATGCTATCAATGACAGTGAGCACGGGGCACTACACCCGAAAATCTTAACACCCAGGATACTAAGGTCAGCCATAGGAGAATTTGAGGAAAAACATAGCACGCGTCATCACTTCGACAAAGACGAATCAAACCTATTGAAATCCTATTGAAACACATAATGCCAATCCCTGAGAAAACTGTCAGTGTGTTTCTATCCATCGTCCCCGACGATGAATATGTATTCCACTATCGCGACTCCTATGTACCAACAGACAAAGTTACTATAGAAAAATGTAAAACTATTAGTGAATACCTCATTTGTAAACAAAACCAACTTGTACGCTCTTGTAATCTTTCCCCTTACTTTCTACATAAAAAAACTTTTATCCCTATCCGTGACGGATACATAATCGTACCGACACTATATATTAATTCAGACATCGTATATGGGGAATAATTAAGAAATATAATTCTCAAAACTAGAACTCTGGTTAGTGGAGAAAATGCACAATTGTATAACGACTAACGCAAATTACATTTACACTGAAAGTAAAATTAATACAACTGCTCAAACGAATAAATGTAGACGAAAAGAGGAAAGCTAGACTGAGTCTGGATGACACTCAAAATATATTAGACGGAATATCAACGCACAGGCGAATTTAAACTTGGAAAAAGACTAGTCTCAAACGGATCCAGTATTTAGGCTACGTCGCGATAGCTTGCATTATATTGCTTGTGTTATACAAATCTGGCATATTAAATGCACTTTTTAATTATATTCATAAGAAAATCTGCTTATTTTGTATAAGGAACAAAAACTAAGTACAACCACATGTAGTAACTTATGCTTCAAGCGCTCGACCACTACTAGAGACACGTGAAATATAGAAGTGTAAAATTGTAGATTTTGTAGAACCGAAACTTGTTTAGACAGGAGGGTTTTTCGAGCGCCTGAATCTCACTTCTCATCCTCACTATTACCGTAGAACTATACGTACCTCTAGCATAAGTGGGCCATAGTGTAGAGTCTAGGCCTGGCGCATATTCAGTTTTCTTCTAGCCTTAGAGCAATAAAGACGTCCTGAATTGATGTCCGCTATTCAGTTTATTATCTATCATGTAACAAAGTCGCCCAGCAATACCATTTAAAAACTACCAAAATTCCAATTCTGAAATTTACAAACTGGGTCCTCTGCAAATTTATTTACAAATTCTAGGCTTATCAATTCGCCAAGCAATAAATTTCAAAAATAGCAAACGTACCAAATTTCCAATTCTGAAATATATAAATGGAGCTTTCTGCAAATTCATTTATAAGTTTGTTCATAAATTCTGAGTTTATCAAGTCACCTAACTATACATTTCGATATTACAAAATTGTTTACAGTGACAATTTCAAAATTAGAAAACTGGCAAGTGTTCATTTTCTTTATAAATTATAAATTCATCAAGTGACCAAGCAATGAATTTCAAAACAACGAAGCCCCCAATTCTGATATTTTCAAACTGGGCCCTCTGCAAACTTATTTATAAATTCTAAGTTCATCAACTCGCTAAGCTATAAATTTTCGATATTATCAAATTTTTCACACTGGCAATTCCAAAATTACGAAATTGGTGAGAGTTCACTTTCATTTATGAATGTATTGAGTCGCCAAGCAATGCATTTTAAAACCAACTTTGACCTCTAAAAAGTTATTTATTAATTTTTTATTTATCATGTCGCCAAAATATAAAAAATTCCGATATTACCAAATTTCCCACATTGACAATTCCAAAATTACAAAACTGGCTAGTGCTTATTTTTCTTGATATTTTACAAATTTCTCAATTCGATAAGCAATAAATTTCAAAAATAGCAAATGTAAGAAATTTTTAATTCTGAAATTTCTAAACTTTTCTTTCTGCAAATTTATTTATATATAATTTTTTATATGTTCTAAGTTTATCACGTAGCCACAATGTAAATTTTCGATATTAATGAATTTTCCATATTGAGAATTCTATACTTGATATACTTAGAGATTATAAATAAATTTCTCGTTGTTTTTCCGCTCCTGATCCTCCTCCATGGTTATCTTCCTGCTGAAACAAATATGATAGGAAAAAAGAAAAACTCGTCCATGTAGTTAATTGTCGTGAAAATTTCTTGTTTTTTTGAGCCGATTATTCTTTGAGTCTTTTGTTGTTTGAGTTAAGTTGCTGTTTTTATTTAGTTATAAAAATTGTGAATCCGATATAATCCGCGTAAATTAGTTGATTAACAAATAGTCAGAGTAAATGTGTTTCCTGATATACAATTTTGAGTTCTGCGTTCCAATGTTTGCACTTCCTTACTAAGATTTATGTTTCTAATTATTATTATGTTTTCACCTTTTTCTTTCGCTTCAAAGGTGAATGTTACTTGTGTCTTAAAGCTTTCAGAATGGATATTGATTTTGAGGATAGAACTTGGATTTTTAAAGAAGATGCTTTCACACTATATAATTTTGAATTAGAAGAATGGAGATTTGATTTGTGCTTTGGATTAAATGAATTGACAACAGATGAAACATTAATACTACAGAAATTTCTTCATACAAATTTACCCAAAATTTTAGGAAAACCTGGTTTAACTTCCCTTGCTGAATACGTTATTAAGGTGGAAGGTCATACATCTATTAAGCAAAGACATTTTACAGTTTCCCCTAAAGTCTTGGAAGCTATTATGATTGAGTTAGATGCAATGCTAGTAGATGACATTGCTGAACGCTCTGGTTGTTATCGTTAGAGAACCTGACGGAAGTTATAGATTTTGTTGCGATTATAGGAAATTAAATAAAGTTACTAAGAGAGACGCTTATCCTATACCAAAAATGGAAAGTATTTTGGATAAATTACGCCAAGCAAAGTATATTTCTACTTTGGATATTCAAAAAGGTTTCCTTAATATTTCTTTACAAAAGAATAGTCGTGAGGAAACTGCATTTTCTGTTCCTGGACGTGGACTATTTGAATTTAAAAGTATACCCTTTGCACTAGCTGATGCCCCCGCTACATTCAAACGCCTTGTAGACTCTCTTATTGGCCCGGAAATGGAACAACATGTTTTTGCTTATATGGATGATATGATATTATAACTGTCACACAAACTTTTGTAGTTCATTCGAAATGGTTATCCTGGTTAATGAGAATGGCTTGCTTATAGACCCAGACAAAATTTCCCCAATTGTAAACTATCCTGTTCCCAAAAATATTGAAGAACTGTGTCGTTTTTTAGGCATGTCTTCCTGGTATCGGCAATTTATACAAAATTTTTTACAATTACAGCTCCTGTTAATTTATTTTTAAAGAAAAAACAAAATTGGTATTGGTCTAAAGAACAGCAATCAGCTTTCTAACTTGTTTAATTCCGTTTAATTGAAGCCCCTATTCTATCTTTCTCTAATTTTAATGAACCTTTCGTCCCAAGACTGACGCCAGTAGTACGGGACTTGGTGCAGTCTTATCTCAAACTATAGACGGTTCAGAATGTGTTATATCTTTTTCTAGTAGATCAATATCCGATGCCGAGAAAAACTATACCACCACAGAGCAAGAATGTTTAGCCATAATTTGGTCGATTAAAAAATTCCGTGTTTTTTTTTAGAAGGATATCATTTCAGTTATAACAAATCATAGTAGTTTAAGATGGTTACACAATCTTAAAAATCCTACTGGAAGATTAGCCAGATGGGCTCTGTCACTTTTAAAATATGATTTCGATATTTATCACCATAAAGGTTGTTTCCATTATGTCCCCGACGCCATTTTAGGAATGTTCAAAAATCCTCATGAACAAATTAATTTGACTCAAGAAATAACTCCATCATGTTATATTCGTCGTTTTATCGAAATTTCTAGTCTCCCAGAAAGATTTCCAAATTGGAATATTAGAGATAGTAAGTTATATAATTTTAGACCCGACCCCAACGTTTCTTCTATATTCCGTTACCTTAACGGATTGAAATTAGTTCCACCTGACGAAGATAGTAAGGACATTCTTAGCGAAGCTCATGACGTTCCTCAGTCAGGTCATTTAGGTACAGAGAAGACATATAAATGAATTGGAATAGATTATTTTTGGCCAGGATGTTTTGAAGATGTCGTAGATTATGTTAGAAAATGTGAGTTTTTTCAAACTTACAAGGTTGATCAAAAGGCTCCCCCTGGAATGATGGGTGAGAGAATAGTTAAACAGCCTTGGATTGTAGTTGCATCAGATATTATGGGACCACTTCCCCGTAGTAAAACTGGGTTTCAATACATACCAATTATTCAAGATTTATTTACTAAGTGGATTGTATGTATTCCCTTATGAAAAGCCACTGGGAAGAAAATCGAAGAAAGGTTTAAAGAATTGATTATTATTCGTTGTGGAAAACCTCAAATTATTAATACTTATAATCGCTCAGAATTTGTTAATCACACTATGAAATCATTAGCTAAATAATATAAAATTCATTTATCCACGATTTCCTTTATCACCCTCAAGCCGATCCAGTAGAAAGAATAAACATGTATTTAAAACCATGATAGTTTCTTTCATTGATCAAGATCATCGAACCTGGGACAAACATTTATCTGAATTCCATTTTGCCTATAATACTGCACATTATTCTTCCCTAAACACTGCCCCTTATTTTTAAAATTTTTGAAGAAATCCCAAATCTATAAGTTCTTTACGTCGATCCGAAAAAATTGATTTTAAAATAGATCCACAATCTCCAGAACTCTGGAACGAGCGGATGAAAAGAATTACAGTATTGAAGGATCTGATGAGAAATAATTTCGAGTAAGCCTATGAGAAACAATCAGAACAATATAATTTACGTCACCGCTCATTTAAGCTATCCATAGGAGATCTAGTCCTGACACGAAGCAGAATTCAGTCTTTAAAAATTAAAAATATAGCCAAATTAAATCAAAAATTTATAGTTATCTTTAAGCTAACTAAGATTTTGTCTTCCACTATCTATCAGATTAGTGACCTCACTAATAATGCAATGAATAAGAATATGGAGACTTGCATGTTGGCGGCGGAAGTGAGAAGGTGTTCAGTGACGAGAGGATTTTACAGAATATTTGTAGAAGGTGTGAGTAGAATGAGAGGATGGAAGCCTAGGAGGTCAGTAGGGTTGTGTGGGGTGAATTGGGGACATAAAAAGTCATTTTAGTGTAGGTGTGAGGTGGGATTTAGCTAGTTAGAGAAAGTGAGGGGAGGTTGGCAAGGAGTCGGGGGTTTGATCAGGAGTCTGGGGCCTTCGAACGGTCAAGCGTGGTTCACGCAGAGTTAGGGGATTTTAAGAAAGCAAATGGGGTGTATGCAAGGGTTGTGAGGAATTGAAAAAAGGGAAAAATTGCCGGAAATAGACGGCACTATTCTCCAGAGACATTTGTCGGTTGCGGAGGGGACTGCATGGAGAGGTCCCAGTTACCGATAGCACGTAGGTCACCAACTCCCCCCTCCCAATGGAGGGAAAGTCGGAGAAGGAGACTCTCGGGATGCAATTAGGCGAGATGAAGAGGCTGAGGGAGGACGTAAGGGGGACTGAGGCGCAGATGGAAGGCATGAGGAAGGTCTTGAGAATCTGAGATGAGAAATGGGAATAGGAGATGAAAGAGCTGAGTGAGAGAGTGGAAGGGTTAGAGAGGTTTACGAAAGAAAAACACGTTAAAATAAGGCAGATCGAAGAGGAGATTAGAGGGTGGAAGGAAAGGACGGAGACATGTTTTGAAAAGGTGGAGATCAGGGGGATAAGGGCAATGGAGATGAGAATGGAGAGAAGAGAGAAGGCAGACAGGAGAACTAATATTGTGATAAGAGGGTTAAAGCTAAAGAGCGGTGAAGAAAACGAGGGCGTTGAAGCGCTGCTACAAAGCATAGGGTGGGTTAACGGGGTGGGAAGGGAAAGTTAAGTTGGTAGGGCGATAGTAGAAGGAAATGGCGGCTGTGGAGTTGAAGATCTGGGAAGACCAATTAGGGTTAATGCGAAATAAGAATAGGATAAAGATGACGGAGCTTTTATCGATCACGATTTGACGAGAAAGGAAAGGGATGTGCAGAGAATGATGTACGAGAGGTCTAGGAGAGAGAGGAGTGAAGGGAGATCGGTGAAGCTAGAATATCAGAAAATAAGGATAGACGAGAAAATGTGGGTGTGCGACGAGGAGAAAAAGGTGTTGAAGGAAGTGCAGGAGAATTTATTTCGAAGGAAGTAGGCGGCTGGCGGTAATGCAGGGTTGAGAACAGGAAGAAAGGAATGAGACATAATAGAGCCAAAGCTACCAAGGGGGTATAGGCGGAGACTCCAGGAGGCGGTCAGAGTGAAGTAGAAAAGGAAAGCTAGACGGGAAATGATAACGGTTCTTAGAAAAGGATTAGAGGAAGTAGATCATGGAGAGAAAAACGCGAAGGGAGTGCAAATGAGAGAAGTAAAGATAGAAGGGGTAACGTGTAAGTTTGTGACAGTGTACGATAAGGATGGGATGAGAAGAATTGAAAAAAGGGTGCAAAACGTGCTAGGCGAAAGAGAGGAGGGTACAGTGGTACTGGGTGGGGACTTAAATGCGAGGATGGAAAGGGAAGGGGGCCTTCACAGGGAAGGGAAGAGTTTTGAAAGGAAATCGTAGGATGAGATAATGAAAAAGGAGGGGGAGATTCTAAGAGACTGGATGGAGATTAGATGCTGGGCGGTGGCGAATTGTATGGCAACTGGGGACAAAGAGGGAGAATACACATATGTAAGTAAGATGGGAGTATCAATGATAGACTATGTAGTCATGAATATGCAAGGGTGTGAGGAGACGGAAATATTCGCAGTAGAAGGGAGGATAGGATCAGACCATCAGCAATTAGGGTTGTGGATAAGGGGCGAGAGCGGCGGAAAGGTGGACAGGGAAGTGGGTGAGCTGGACGAGGGAGGCGATGAAGGGGCATAAGGAGCATTTAGGGAAGTCGCGCTTTGGAAGGGAGTCGGTGGAAGAGATTTGGGTGGATTTAAAAAAGAAAGTGAAAGGTTGCGTGCAAAAGAAGGTAATCAAAAAGAAGAAGAAAGAAATGGTAAAGTCGTTGTGAGATGGGGCATGTGAAAAGGTAAAAAGGAAGGTGAAGAGGAAGTACAAGAAGTGTGAAGAGGATACAGCGAAAAGCGAGGAGTACGTATAAATGAGGAAGGACTTTAGATTGATGTGTAAGAAGAAAGAATAGGAAAAGGAGAAAGATCTGGAAGAGGAGTCAGGAAATGTTTAGACAGAGGGGGATGTCTGCAAGATAATAAATAGGTTTAGAAAGCGTGGAGTGGGGATGAGCGAGAAGATAGGGAGTGAGGAGTGGAGGGAGTTTTTTAAAGAATCATTTCACGGCTCAGATTCAAGAAAGAGGGATGGTGGGAGTAGAAGAAAGCGGGAGGCAGAGATGGAGGATTTGGATGATGAGGAGATAGAGGAAGAGATAAGGAAGTGAGGAAGGTCAAAAGCAGTGGGGCTGACTGAAGTAGAGAATGAAGCATGGCTGTTTAGTACACAAGAGGTTAGGGAGAGGCTGAAGGTGGTAGTAAAGAAAGTATAGAGGGGAAGGGATTAGCAGGAGGGTGGAGAGAAGGCTTAATAGTGCCACTGTATAAGAAAGAAGGCAGAAATATTCAGGAAAATTATAGAGGGATTACGCTAATGAATACGGCGTATAAATCATAGGCGATAGTCGTGACGGAGAGGTTGCGAAAGGATGTCGGGGGGAAAAGAATTTTTCCAGAGACGCAGGCAGGCTTTAGGTACTATCGAAAATATCTACGTACTGCAGCATGTGGTGAATACAGAATTAGCGAAGAAGAAGCCGAGGGTGTGCGCGTTTTTCGTGGATCTCACAGGCGCGTTTCCTTCGGTGGATAGGGGAAATTTGTGGGAGGCGATGGAGGATAGAGGAGTCGAGAGGGGCCTGATCGAGAGGGTAAGGAAGATATGTGAGGAGATCAAAGATAAGGTAAGAAAAGGGGAGGGGACTTTGGAGGGATCCTGGATGGATAGGGGGTTAGGGCAAGGGTGTTCGCTTAGCCCGATGCTTTTTGCGATTTTAATTGCGGATATGGAAAGTAAGCTGGAGGCCGTGGTAATAGTCGGACTCAGGATAGGAAGGTTAGAATTTGGCCACTAGCATATGCAGATGACATAGTGTTGCTGACAAGAAGCGAGGAGGCCTTGAAGGAGATGATGGAGAGTTTGAAAAGATACCTGAATAAGAGCAGTTTAGAGCTGAATGCGGAAAATTCCAAGGTTATGGTGTTCAAAAAAGAAGGCGGGAGGGTTAACGGAGGGAAGTGGAAGTGAAAAGCAGAGGCGGTTTGGAAATAATAAAGAGTTTGTGTGCTTGGGCTTCGTGTTTCGCAGGAATGGGGAAGTGGATGGTCACATAAAAGAGTGAGTATGGAGGGCAAATGTGATGATGAGGCTGGCGTGGGGGTTGGTAAAGAAGTTATTCACAGATGATTTTGAAAGGAGAATGAAACTGTTTGACGCGCTAGTGTTGAGTGTGCTATTGTATGGAGTGGAGGTATGGGGTGGAAGCAAAGTGAAGAGGTGAATAGGACACAGGAGAGGTGTGTAAAGTGGACATTGGGGTTGGCACGCCTAATTATGTTGTCAGGAGGGAGACGGGGAGGAAGAGTGTAGGAATTCTAGCGGAGAGTCGAGCGTGTAAATATGAGCAGAAATTTTTGGAAGAGAGGGGAAGTAAGCTGGTTAGGGAGTGTTGATGGGAGAAGAAGAACAGGAGAGGGGGTGAGAGGATGGAGGCTGAAAAAGAAAGGTATTTTAGAACGAATGGACTGCAGTTGGATGAAGTGAGAAGGATGAACGAGTAAGGAAGGTATATGAGTTGGTTGAGAAGAACGGCATGCAGAGAGAGAGAGAGAAGACAGCATGAGAAAAAAGAATAAGAGAGTCAAGGTTTAACGGGAACTATGTGTGGATTATGCCAAGGGCGAGGCGCAATATTTGTGTGAGAAAGAAGAGAAAGGAATTCAGGAGCTTATGGCGAGGATGAGATGTGGATGCATGGAGGATTTTAATAGGTTCTGGCTCTCTAGGGAAAAGAGGATGTGTGAACTGTGTAGGAAGGGGTATGGAAAAGTGAGGCACTGGTTGGAGGTGTGTATAGAGGTGGAAAGGAATGAAATGGGCATGTAGGTATTGATGCATGTAAGGGGGGAAAAAGGGCAGCAGCATAGGCGAAGGGAGTGTTGGGTAGGATGGAGAAGGAAAGATTGTAAATAGAAGAGGAAGTAGGAATAAGTTTTATGTAAATATTGTAAATAGCAGATAAGCATGAGGTAGTACACGCGGAAGCGAGAGAAAAGGGACATTTAAGGCTTAGTTTTAAGAAAAATTATGTAAAAAAAGGAAAGTGTAAGCAAGTCAATTTCTTAAGGCCAACAGGTTGAAGAATAAACGTCTATACTACTACTACTACCAAAATGAATAAAGTCCATACTCAAGATTTAAAACCCTATATTTTCATATAATTGAGACACTTGCATGATCCTTCATTTAAAAATTTGGTTACATTTCTTTACTTTTTTTGGATTGTCCTTTTATTGTTACAGTAGAACCTTAAACCTTCAGACTTAAATCCTTTTCCTATATTAACAGACCTTTTGTTAGCTAATTTGGAAAAATGAGCAGAACCGTACCTTTTCAAGTTTTTGGTAACCTAAGGGAGAAATATCAAAATTCAGAGAAATCCTATAAAAGGCTAGAGGCTCCGTACAGGAAGGATGCAATTACCGCCGAAGTGGAAGGGGAGTGGTCTAAGGAAGATGCGGAGAAGGAATAGGCTCATCCAAGTTGAAGGAATATTAGACCCTTCATAAGAAATACTGCATTGAGACCTAAATCTCCCGCTTTGAAAACAAAAATTGTGATGCTAAGAATATAGTCACCCATCTAAACCTTCCCCCTGTTGAACAATTATCCTTTTTTAGAAAAATCCCCATTGCTTTAGACTCCTATCCCTCAACTTCTTGTCATACAGTTCCTATTGCCCTCAACTAATCCTAGACCCTCTTTTTCAAGACCCCCTCAAGAAACCCAGAAAGACAAGAAACGAAACAAATCCCTTCTTTGTTTGACATTAAAATTCCTCCTCCCAATATTAAAAATGAAGAACTTAGATTCGAGATTCGAAAAACAACCCAAATGATAAAAGAGAATTCTCGTCCGTTCTGTTGAAATTGCCGTGACCCCCTTCATTCCTTTAATCTCAGCCCAAAACCACAAATCAGAATTTTCCGTTTCAACTATAGATTTCCAGATTTCACTGTATTTGATTGTCCCAATTGTGAAGGCTTAAAGAAAGGAAAACAGCTTTAATAACGAATTCAATTATAGAAAAGTTTAGATTCTATTTCCCTTACAGTAATAATATCCCATTTTTTAATCAGATAATTTGAGGCCCTCCTACCTTTTCTTCCCCCAAAAAAGAATTAAAATGTCATTCTTTTCAATTAGATCATTGGAATATTATATTAATGTCAACGAATCATATATTATTATTGTAAGAAGAAAATATCCAGCATTAAAGTTATTTTTTATGAGTTTAAAGCTTAAATAATTGTGGCAAAGTGTTACTAATAATAATAAACGGAATAAATATAATGTAGATTAATATTCATCTTATTATTTAATTCAGTCAAGGAATTCCAGTTAGCTTATTGTATTCAAGAAGCATCCTACTGAAATTTGAATTAACTTTACCTGGTAATTATTGAATTCTTGAAATCTGAATTTTAATTTGGAATTTAGTTTTATTCTGTGATATGTTTGAAAATAATCTCCTGTCCCAGGTCTAATCTTTTTTTGAGAATCTATCTAACGGTTCTATTATTTCGGCAAAGTATCTGGGCTGATCGTTAGGTTTGCGTCATTAATTTTATCTAGTACAACGTTCAAGTATTTTAAATGGTCTTCGAAATTTCGAGTTACTTACACAATGTCATCTATATAACAAAAAACTTTTGGCTTTGAATCTGTAGTAATAATTTTATCCATAAGTCTCGAGAAAGTTGCTGGAGCATCAGTCAAACCAAATTACATCCTTTTGAATTTGTACATGCCTTTTTTCAGGGCTGTGAACGCTTTTATTGGTTTTGAATTTTCCTCGAACGGTATTTGCATGTAAGCTAACTTTAAATCGATTTTTGAGATGAATTTGGCCGTTCGTAAAGTATTAATAATTTCTGTCGTTAGTGGGATTGGATAAAGGTTCTTTCCTTTAATGTTATTAACCTTTCTAAAGTCTAGGCAAAATCTGTTATCTTCACTTGGTTTTTTTATCTATCGCTATCGGGTTGAACCAATCGGAACCAGAAGGCTCTATGATTTCTTGCTCTAATCATTTATCGACGATTTGATCAATTATTTCTTAAATTTTAGACACGGTTTTCCAAGACTTGGGTTTATTTAATTTAGTTGATTTATTATTAAGAATTGATTCTGCCTGTTTTTCCTTTTTTCATTTATGTATTTTCCGAGTAATCCGACTATCCCAAAGAATCCTCATCCATTCTGACCTGAAGAGAAACTTCAAGAAGCATTTGGGACGCGTTTTGTCGATTAAAGTTACTCAAATCCTTTGAAATGTCCCGCCCAACTTACTACAGCGTGCCAACCTGTTCCTATCCTTCTAGTCGTACCTAAAACCTGTTGAATACTTTTGAAATGCTGTTGAGATTATTACCGTCGATTATTGTTGACACCCCTTCAACTTATCCACTTTCCTTGACTGAATATTATAATTTGTGAATATTATAATTTGCGAATATTATGATTTGTGAATATTATAATTTATGAATATTATAATTTGTGACATATGGTATTATATTCTGGTTCGAGTATTTATTTGCAGTGTTGTTTCCCCTTTTGTTTTGGACCCTTTCCTTGATTGATTTTCTTAAATATTCTTTAATTGTATTTAGCCTGAAATGTGTTTAGCCCAATATATATTGTCGTTCCCTTGATTGTTGATGACCCTCCTGATACGCTGTTGATTGATAATCCTATTATCTTCGAATCTATATATGGTCTTGGAAAACCAGACGAAAGATCGAATTTGTTTTAGAAAAATAGTCAATTCCTCCATTTTGTGAATATTTTGTCTTCCCCTTGAATCAATTGTTTCTTCCCTCAAATTATTTTTTTTTTCTATTAACAAAAATTGTAACAGAAAATCAGTTTGTCTTAATAAAATTGAATATTGTATATTCCTAATATCGTTACTTTATTTATAAATTTATATAAAATTAATTTAATGCTATTACCAAATTATAAAAACCAGCCTCTCTTCCATTTTCCAGACAAGGGGCTGAGCTAGTCACTATTTGATTCCCGGTTCACGGATTTTAAATAAAAAATTTATTTAAAATTTCGATTCATTTTTTTTCAATTATTTTTGAAATTTCCTTCGGTCATGTTTGTGAATTATCCATATGGATCTGGCGCCCACGGTAAATAAATAATATTTAACTTAGAATCCTAAACTTAGAAGCGAAGCTTATAACCGTAAGTGAAGTTGTCGTTATAATTTTCTTTTCCCTGGTAAATTTCAAGTTTATTTTCCAAGAGCTTTTCTAACTGGGATTGTTGGTTATCATTGAGCTCAACAATACCTTGGCAAATCTTTGAAAAAATGTTGTTTTTTTTTGCCGATTTTCCCTAATTTATCCGAAATATTATTTCATATAATCGCCTTATTTTTTTAATTCATCCATTCGTTCCTTTCTTTTATTTCGGGTATCTCGTTTGCTTTCTGAGATTTCTTATGATTTCCCGAATTAGTAGCCTTTTCATTTTGCCAAAAGTTGCTATCGCAATATCTGTACGACTCCTCGTATTTACTATTATGGAAAATTTTTCCCGAATTATTCTTCCGATTCCTTTTTTTAATTCCAGGTTTACTGATTCCTAGATCGATTCTTAGATATCCATAGGTTCTACGTAATTCCAATTCGCAGCTTTTTACAGGGTAAAATTTTGTAAAAATTTTCCTAATATCTGTTAAGTATGAGTGAATGGCGTGGTTTCTTTTTTGGTTACAACATTTTATTGTTTGTCTAATTTTCTGGAAAAATCTTTCGCCTATGTACGTATTTTTAAAATAATCAAAAAATTCTGATAGTGTTCTCCAAGACCTTTTATTTATCGAGCATCAATATGTAGCGTCTTCAAACAATAATGCCTCCAAATTTTCTAAAATATCAAGATCGTTTAGTCCATCACCTTTTTTAAATCTTTTTAGTTCTTCTTAGAAATGAGCTGGACTGTCTTCTTTATTATTGCAAAACTTAAACAGCCAATTACTCATGATTTGAAAAGGATTTTGTATCATACCAAAAGGGAAATACGTGGCAGGAATATTTTCGTTGTTGGTATTATTTTCGTGTTCGAAATCTGAGTCCTGAATGTTTATGTGATTTCGTGAATATCTGTTCGACCTTTCTCGCGTTGTCAAGAGTCTAAAAGATCTGTTTTTATTTAAATTATGAATATCCGGTATCGGTTCGCTAACGTCCGAATTTCGCAAGTTTAGATTATTTACTCTTTTTCGACTAAGATTTTCGATATTATTATTGGAAAGACGACGAGGTTCTTTTGGAACCTTTCCAATATCAAATTAAACTGACTGTCTATTACGCGATTCACTTTTATTTTTTCTATTGTTAGGTTCAGAACCTTCTTTCTTGCTTTCGAATGAGCTATGGGCTCACGGCTCTAAATTTTGTTTTAATTTTCTTAATCTTTCTTCCCTTTCTCTAAGAAATATTTTCTTTTGTTTGTTCATGAATTCGTTGTATTCTATACTTTTTTAAATTCCTCGGATATAAAATGAATTGTTTATTGTTTTCTAAAAAGAAGTCGTGATGAAATGTTTCGTTATTAATTTGTGTGCGATAATTCGGTTCATTTTGGTTTTTCTAACGTTTGGTTGTGCTCATAATTTGTCTTGAGCTATGTATCGCTCCTGTTGCGCCCAATGAATGTAAATCTAAGTTGATGCTCTTAGAGGAAAAATTTGACACGGAAAGGTTTGATGAAAAATAATAAACAAAAAGTTCCGAGGCAAAAAAGTAACCGAAAAAGTTGAGAGGAACAATGTTAAATAGAATCGCGAGGTAAAAATGTTGCTCTGAAATATCCGAGTAAAAACGTTATAGAAAATGTTGAGGCACTTGAACACTTTTAAACGAAACAAGAAAGTCAATATGATCAATATTTTTAATTCACTAGAATTTGAAAAGTGGACTGCGAGAAGGCAAATTTTTAACTATTGAAAGGATTTATAATGTTGCCAAATAATTTTGTAATAAAAAAGTGGTTGAAAGAGTCTGTTTTTGAAAATTTTCGCTCAAGTTAAAAGACTTGAATTTGAAGATTTGGGATTCTCAACTAGCATAATACGTTGAATATTGAAAATAATTTTGCAATAAAGAAATTCGTCGGAAAGTCTGCTTTGAAACTTTTACTTGAGTTTAAAGACTGTTGTTGAAAAATTCGGGGTTTACAACGACTATAATAATTTTCAGTATGGAAAAATAATTTTGGTTTGAAAGATTTGCAATGTTTCTGGTGCTTGCTAATATTTAACAATAATTTCGCAATAAACAAGTAAGTCGTGAATTATATTTTACATAAATTTTGTTCAAGTTAAAAGATCGGAATATGAAGATTTGGGTTTCCTAATAATCATAATGTTTTGAATATTGCTAAATAATTTTGCATTAAACAAATTCATCAAATTCCTCTTTTTTTACTCAAGCTTCATTTTAAAGATTGTTGTGTGGAAATTTGGGTTTTGTAACGATTATAATAATTTTTATTATTGCAGAATACCTTCATCACAACTCAATTTGTCGGAAAAGGCTTTTTTCCACACTTTGTATGTAGTTATAGAACTGTAAAGTGGGAATACATATTTGGAATGTTTACGGAGATTCCGAATATTGTAAAATAATTCTGTAATTAATAATTAAGTCGAAAAATTCTGATGTTCAAAATTTCAGCTCAAGTTTAAAGATTGCAATGTGAAGATTTGCATTACTTGAGAATTATAATGTTTTGAATATTGCGAAAGAATTTTCAATAAACAAATTCGTTAAAGAAACTTTTTTTTCACTTAAGCTGCAGTTTGAGGACTTTTGTGTGGGAAGGCTTTTTTAATGATTCTGATAATTTTCAATATTGCAAAATTCTTCAAAAATTGAGAAATTGGTTGAGAATGTTTGGTTTTTCTATTCTAACTGCAGTTCAATTACTGCACAGGGAAAATGCAGATTTCCAACAATTTATATGATTTACGATATTCTAAAATAATTGTACAATAATCAAATTCATGAAGAAACGTGTTTTTTTTACTTTAACTTTAGTTTAAAGACTGCTGTGTAGAAATTTGGGTTATACAATGAGATTGCAATAATATTCGATATTTCAAAATAATTTAAGACAAGCAAAGTAATCGAGAATCATGTTATATCCCCTTTAGCTACTCTCTTCATTTCTTGGAGTGAGATTTCGCTGCAATGGAGTGAAAATTCATTCTTAGTAAGTAGATATTTTTGAAATGAGTACTTGCACTTTTCAAAAATTTTTCTTATCTTACATAGTTTTACCAAAAATATAATTTTGTATTGTTAAGTATATGCAGATGACTCCGATCTTAAAAATTTTCGGAATTATTTAATTCAAAACTAGCCGTACGTAAAAAATTGTACATAAATGATATAGAAACTCTGTGGATTGTCCGTTCATCACAAAATTTGTGTCGGACTGTGAGTAAGCGCCAAGTCCGGGGTCACCGCTCTGGGAAACTGAGGGAAACTAAGGCCTATAGGATCAAAAGAAAAAATACGCCCCTGACGAATTTCGATGTACTTTCATGTTACAAAGCCCCAGTCGAATCGGCGATATCCATCTCGCGCCCTCTCCTTGTTCGTATAGTTGTACTGGTTGTACAACTATACAAGTTTATTGTTTTAATTCCAATTTTATATAATTCAATAGTTATTATTGCAAGATATAATTGCAGAGTTAACCTTTATTTCAAGATTTTCCTAATATTGAAATTTATAGCGAAGATTTGTGTAACTCCTGCCTATGCATAATTTTCCTTGTTTTTTTTTCATAATATATTATTATGCTCGGATATCTTTCATTGAATAAAATTTAATTATGCACGTATACATAGAAAATTACAATATAATGTATATGTGCGTGTGTGTGTGTGTGTGTGTAAGGTATTGTTTGTGATTAAAACTAGAAAATGATCCGACGGTGAAGTTAGGCGAGAAGGGTGAAAAACAATGCTACGTATATCACAGAAACGAGTTAAAGTTTATTGTACCCATTTTCAACGTGAAAATGAATACCTAGAAAAAGTTAATATGATACTATAATCAGTAAGAAGTGACGCAGTTAGTATTTTTGCTAATTAATTAAGAAAAGGCCCACATTTAGTAACGAAAACTATAGGGAAGGATGACGTTCGTACAAAGAAATGGCTTGGACTGTGCATTGAACAGTACTAACTGTCCGCCCACCCCTCCAGGTACTCAGTCCACCAAAGGGGTGAGTGTGCAGAAACAACAGGGCCGCACGCGATCCGAGATCACGCGCGATCTCAACAGATAACATACAATAGGAACTATGTGAACGAAAATATCTCCAACATATCCGCCCACCTTCGTGATGTGTTCACGAACCATCTAAGAAAAAAGAATTGTCCATCTTGGACCTGGAACGATGCGCCCACCCTGAGATGGGTTTGGAAATTCGCATACCCTGCTAAGGTTGCAATGGCACAGCATCGGTAGAATCTGAAACAGCAACTGGTAGCGAAACAATTTTCACAACTGGTCTTTGTAAGAGACCAGTTGCCGTCTTCACAGTAACAAAACGAACATGACCATCTGAGCCCAGATTTACCTGAATCACCTGAGCCGGAGGCCACTTAGTAGGAGGAATTTTCTCCTGCTGAACCAATACTAGGTCTCCATTTTTGACCGGAGGGGTTGACATCTGCCACTTAGGGCGAGCTTGCAGTTCATGCAAGTACTTCGATGACCATCTTTTCTAAAAAGTTTGGCACATCTGAGTTAAGAGTTGCCAACGTTCTCTAGTTGCCAGCTCTTCATTTACTAATATAGGCTCAGGTATTGTGAAGATCGAAGAGCCGATGAGAAAGTTTGCAGTAGTCAAAGCGACTAAATCATCGGGATCGTCCTTTAAAGACTGGATTGAACTTGAATAGAGACACGCCTCCACTTAAGCAAGAAAAGTTGACATCTCCTCAAAAGTTAGAGTAGTATCTCCAATCACACGGCGAAGATGGTGTTTCACCGATCGTACCGCTGCTTCCCAAAATCCTCCAAAGTGTGAAGCGGCAGGTGTGAAAGTAGTTCGCGCAGCTGTCGATCAGTTCCTACGAAGGTGGTGCCATTGCCGCTGAAAACCTCTTATAGGCGGCTATGAAACCATCAGCAGTGTAGTCGGATACGGCCTCCAAATGTAGGGCTCGAGTGGCACAGCACGCGAAGATAGCGATATACCCTTTATACGCCTTGTGACCTCTTTCTTTGGTCGTGCGCATCCAGATTGGGCCTGCGTAGTCCAATCCAGCCGCTGCAAATGGTCGAACTTGTGGAGTGACTCGCCAATGGGGCCATGACCTCATTACATGGGTTTGCCCGACGTCAAGCACATACCACACATCGACCCAACATGCGCTTCACAACTGTACGACCTGAGAGGATCCAATACTTCCTCCTCAAGTAGGACAAGATTAGTTGAGGACCTCCGTGTAGAGTGAACTGATGTCCATTTCTGATGATCAAAGTTGTCAACAGCGAATCCTTAGGTAATATGTAAGGACATCTTTCCTCATAGTCACCGGCGATTCTCATTGTAGCTAGATGATATCTTGAGGGAAAGCTTGGCACTGAACGTGTCCAATCAGTCCTTTCTGTGCCTTTTCAAGATAGGTCGTCGGCGGATGACAAGGCGGCCGTTCAAACTGTTTTCTACGAAGCCAATCAACGAACTGCAAACAGAGAGCAGTGATTTGTAACAGCTTCGCAAGCGAAGAGTATTGAGTTAGGAGCCGCCAAGGTGTTTCCTGATCGACTAGAGGGGAATGTGTGGTAACTTGTTCCTCTCTATGAACAGAAGGGTCGATAGTTTCGGTAGACCTTGGCCAAAATTTTTCAGGTTTGGCCAACCAAACAGATCCTTGTCACAAAATCAAATGGTATTCCAATCAAACGGGTGTTATACTTCTAGATGCGCAATCCGCAGGATTATCTACTCCAGGTACGTGATGCCAAAACGCTTCTGGTAGAATAAGTTGAATTTCTGAAACCCTTTTGGAGATATATGTCTTCCATCGAAGAGGATGTCCTCGAATCCAGTACCCGAATCGGACCAAACATGTATTGGGGTTGAGCTAGAGAGACTCAAGACCGATCTTACATGTGATACCAACCTTACCAGTAAGACAGCGGCACACAATTCGAGTCGA
>JAABKJ010003239.1:0-26327 GCA_011634705.1 Andricus grossulariae
GAGATAAATCTTCAACCAAAAAAATTAATTTTTGCCCAAAAAATATGACTTTTTAACAAAAGAGTTGCATTTTCAACAAAATAATTCAATTTTCAACCAAAAAGATGAATCTTCAACCAAAGAAAAGGAATTTTTTACACCAAAGATGACTTTTTACCAAGATAGTTGCATTTTCAACAAAATAGTTCAATTTTCAACCAAAGAGATAAATCTTCAACCAAAAAAATAAATTTTTGCCCAAAAAAGATGACTTTTTAACAAAAGAGTTGCATTTTCAAAACAATAGTTCAATTTCCAAACAAAAAGATGAATCTTCAACCAAAAAAATAAATTAATTTACAAAAAGATGACTTTTTAACAATAAAGTTGCATTTTCAACAAAATAATTCAATTTTCAACCATAGAGATAAATCTTCAAACAAAAAAATGCATTTTTGCGCCAAAAAGATGACTTTTTAACAAAATAGTTGCATTTTGAACAAAACAGTTCACTTTTCAATCAAAGATATAATATATATATATATATATATAATATAATGGCAGAATGTTCAACCAAAAAATTAACTTTTAAGCAAGAATAGTTATATTTTCTTATTGGACTCTATAGTTCAGTTCAAATTTAAGGGGGGGGGGGGGCATGAAAAAGGGGAACACAGGAAAAAATTCTTCAAATTCTTTAAATTATATCAATCTTCTCAAATGAAAAAAAAATTCTCGAGAATTTAATTAAAATTATGATACTAGTATCAAATAGTCTTAACTCATTATTCATTGGGCTCAGAACTGGTTACTTTTTAGTAACTTTGCTACTTTTTTGATCCGCGGTTACTTTTTTGATTTGCGGTTACTAAAAAGTTACTTATTTTATGAAAAGGTTACTTTTGGTTACATTTGTTGCCCGAAATAGCGAAATTAATTAATTGATTAATCGTATTATTTAAAAACTTGTGAAAATTTAAAAATTCAAATTTTTCTAGTAAAGCTGGATCTTTAGAACGGGGAAATTTAGAGAATAAGAATAAAATAATGATTATTTCGTATGTAAAATGTATAAAAAGGGCTATCAACCGAATTATTATGAATCCTGGTAAAAATTGCAATGTAGCTAAAATTGTTGGTTTTTAATTCAAAATTTAAATCTTTTTTGTTGAAATATCGAACTAGGTGTTATATTTTCCAATGAGAATTTATCTTCTTTGGTTGAAATTTGGTTAAAAGTTGAACAATTTTTGTTAAAACTGTATTTTTTTGTTGAAGATTTATCATTTTAGTTGAAAATCCGTCTTTTTTGTAGAAAATCAATCTTCATGATTGAAAATCACCCTATTGTTTAAACATACTTAATTTTGTTTGAAAATTCATCTTTTTGGTTAGAAATGTACTTATTTTGTTAAAAATTTGTCTTTTTCGGTGAAGATTCTCCTGGTTTTGTAGAAAATTCAACTATTTGGTTGAAATTTAACTTTTTTGTTAAAAAATCTTCTTTTTTGAATGAATTCTACTGTTTTTGATATTAAATTAAAATCTTTTTTGGTTAATATATCAACCATTAAATTTTTCGTTAACAATTCATCTTTTTTAGTCAGAAAAATTCAATCATTTTGTTAAAAGTTGAACTACTTTCTTGAACACACATTTTTTGTTGAGGATTTATAATTTTAGTGGAAACTTAGTCTTTTTTGGTAAAAATCTGTCTTTTTGGTTACTTTTTTGCCACATTATTGTTATTTTTCGTTTACTTTTTTGAGAGAAGTATGGTTACTATTTTACCATTTTTTTTAAGCTTGAGCAGTTAAAAAAATCATTTTTAACAATAAAAATTAATTTTTAATCAAGTTTTTAAATTTTCAACAAAAAAGATGAATTTTCGAACAAGAAAATTAAAGTTCTACCAAAAAAGACGAATTTTGAACAAAATACATGAATTTTCAACAGAAGTATTTAGTTTCAAAATCAAAAAGACGAATTATTTACAAAAAAAGTTTAATTTTCAAACAAATCGTTTAATTTTCTACCAAATTGTTGAATCGTCAATCCAAAAAGGTTAATGTTCTACGAAGCAGTAGAATTTTTAACATGAAAGTTCATTCAAAAAACTAATATAAAAAAAATGTCAACCAGTTGAATCCTCAAACAAAATGATGAATTTTCAACAAACAAGATTAATTTTTTACCCAATTAGACAAATTTTCAACAAAATACGTACATTTTCTACCAAATACTTGAATTTGCAACTTATAGAAGATAAATTTTCAATCTAAAATGGAATAGTTAATTTTCAGTAAAAAAATCATTTTTAACAACAACAAAAAAACGAATTTCCAACACAAAAGTTCAATTTTCAAATAAATAGTTTAATTTTTAACCAATCAGTTAATTTTTTATACAGAATAGTTGAAGTTTCAACCAAAAATATCAATTTTCAACAACAAAAATTAATTTTCAATCAAATAGTTAAATTTTTTACCAAATTGTTGAATTTTCAAGCCAAAAAGACGAATTTTCCTGAAAATATTTACATTTTCAACCTGACAATATGAATTTTCAATTAAAAGTTAATTTTCAACCAAATAGTTTAATTTTTAACCAAAAAATATGAATTTTCAACAAAAAAGTTAATTTTCAACCAAACAGTTTATTTTCCTACCAAATATTTGAGTTCTCGAGCCGTAAAGACGAATTTTCTACAAAACATTTGAATTTGCAATTCGAAAATATTAAATTTTAACCAAAATATTAATGTATGACCAAATAGTTGAATTTTCAAATTATAAAAAAAAATCAAATTAAAAATGGGACAGCTACATTTTCAAATAAAAAAAATTATTTTATTAAAAAAAAAACGAATTTCGAACAAAATAATTAATTCGTTAAATAATTAGTTTAATTTTCAACAACACTAGTTGAATTTTGAACTGAAAATACATTTCAACCAAGTAATTTAAATTCTTACCAAATTGTTGAATTTTTTATGTCAAAAAGACGCATTTTCTCAAGGAAAAATGTAATAGCTGATATTTCAGCTGAATTTTCAGTTTAAAATATTAATTTTCAACCATAAATGGAAGCGTTAAATTTTCAGTTCAAAAACTAATTTACAACAACAACAAAAAAACGAATTTTCAAACAGTTGAATCCTTAAACAAAATTATGAATTTTCAACAAGATTAATTTTTTACCCAAATAGACAATAGTTAAATTTTCAAATAAGTAGTTGAATTTTCAACTTGTAAAGTATCATTTTTTAATTAAAAATGGAATGGTTATATTTTCCGATTAAAAACAAATTAATCTTACACCAAAAAACGAATTTCCAACAAAGTAGTTAAATTTTCAAATGAATAGTTTAATTATTAACCAAATCGTTTAATTTTCTACCAAAGTAGTTGAATTTGAACTAAAAAATATGCATTTTTAACAAAATAGTTGAATCCTCAACCAAAACAGATTAATTTTCGACCAAAAACGAAGAACTTTGTTGTAACTTAGTATTTTTTTGTTAGAAAATTAATCTTCTTGATTAAAAATTCAACTATTTGATAGAAAGTTGAACTAATTAATTAAAAACTCATTTCATTAGTCGAACATTCATATCATTGGTTGAAAATGTAACTATTTTGTTCAAAATTATTTTTTGTTTAAATTGAAAATCCATTTTTTTCAGCTGCTTTAACTATTCCATCTTTGGTTGAAAATTTACTTTTTTGTTGAAAATTCATATTTATTCATATATCAGGGTGCACATTCTTCCCCTTTTTTCTTACTTTCCCCTTTTCCCCCTATTCTCAAAAAACTTCCCCTTTTCTCTTTAAATATACGGTACTTGAAAATACAATATTTGAATTACGCGGAAAATTATCTGAAATTAGTAAGGGGTACCCATTATTGAATAATAATTAAAGCAATTATAGCACTTAAATAAATTATTTATGAATTTTTCCTATTGGATCAAAAGTTATGACGAATTTGTTATATTTACAGCTTTTACTAGTGAAAAATAATAAAAAAATTACGAAATTTAAACATCAATTTTTTGCTCAATAACAATTTTTTGAATATGTCGAACCTGAAATTTATTCAGCTTTAACCAAAGAAACATTTCATCATTTTGCTTTTTCGGAAAAAACTTTTGTCGTGATTTAGGATTTTTGGGATTTTATTTTTTTTTATTTTGGAACGTTGTAAACGCCAAGAAAAAAATGTTTACCACGAATAAAAAATAATAACATGTTTCTTTAGTTCAAGCTGAAGAAATTTCAGGTTCGAATCAATCCAAAAAATATGTTTTTGTACATTTTCAAAAAATTCTAAATATGGCAAAATTTATTTCTGAATTAAAAAAATTTTTAATTTAAAAAAGTGAACAGAACAATTTTTTTTCTTAACTTTTTTTGGATGTCGACCCACAAATTGCTATCCCTTCAGCTCAAACGATTCGATTAATTTTAACATTTTTACTCCGCTCTACTGAAGAGTGTAGTTTTAAATTTACATTGAAAGTATTAATTATAGTAAGGAAGAAATGACAAATCTTGGAAAGAAATATTTATGAAAACGATATTAAACATATTAAAATTGCGTATTTAACTAATTTTATTTTTGTTCGGACTTTTTTATATCACTGTGAATGGATTTCCAATGACCTAAGTATATCAAATTTTTTTAAATATAACATTTCTTATAAAAAAGTTATTTGTTCTTTTGTACATGTAAAAATAAATGTTTAATCTTTCCCTCATTTTCCCCTTTTTCGTGAGAAAATTACCCTATTTCCCCTTGTTTAAGCTTTTGCGCTGTGATCCCTGCAATTGTCCACTAATGCCAATATTTCTTTACTTTTCATTAAAAAATATTTTTAAACTTCTTTTTAATTGACTACAAATTGTCTTAATGGCTGATAAATATTTAAATTTTCAACCAAAAAGATTAATTCTCAACGAATTACATACATTTTCCACCAAAACACTTGAATTTTCTACCAAATTGTTGAATTTTTAAGCTAAACAGACGAATTCTCTACAAAAAAGTTGAATTTTTAACCTAGAAATACTAATTTTCACCAAAAATGTAATAGTTGCTATTTAAACCATAAAACATTTTCATTAAAAGTAAATCACAGTTGAATGTTACCAACAAAAATGAATTTTCAACAAAATACTTGAATTCTCATCTAAAACAAATTAATTTTCAACCATACAGTTATACTTTTAACCAAAAAAATTAATTTTTAATAAAAAAAGATGAATTCTCAACAAATTACATAAATTTTCCACAAAACACTTTAATTTTCTACCAAATTGTTGAATTTTTAAGCTAAACAGGCGAATTCTCTAAAAAAAACAGTTGATTTTTTAACCTAGAATTACTAATTTTCACCAAAAATATAATAGTTGATATTTGAACCAAAAAAACATTTACAACAAAATACTTGAACCCTTTTCTAAAACAAATTAATTTTCAACCATACAGTTATATTTTTAACCAGAAAAATTAATTTTCAACCAAAAAAGATGAATTCTCCACAAATTACATAAATTTTCTACAAAACTCTTGAATTTTTAAGCTAAAAAGACGAATTTTCCACAAAACAGTTGTATTTTCAACCTAAAAATACTAATTTCATCAAAAATATAATAGTTGATATTTAAATCAAAAAACATTTTCATTAAAAGTAAATCACAGTTGAATATTACCAACAAAAACGAATTTTCAACAAAATACTTGAATCCTCCCCTAAAACAAATTAATTTTCAACGATACAGTTATATTTTTAACCAACAACATTTATTTTCAACCAAAAAAAGATGAATTCTCAACAAATTACATAAATTTTCCACAAAACAATTGAATTTTCATCATGAAAATATTGATTTTCAACCAAAAATGTAATACATCGGGTATCTATTCCACATGGAAAACGTGGAATTGTCAGGCAATTTTTATATGCCTGAAAAAAACCTGGAAATGTCAGGGAACTTTTTCAAAAGCGTGCTTAATTTTCTTAGCTTTATATTACTGTATTTAACTATTTTGTTGAATTTTTTTTATTGAAATTAATTTTTTTAACTGAAATTTTAACTTTTCTGTTTTTGGTTGAAAATGGATCTTTTTTAGTTGAAACTTCAAGTATCCGGTTGAAAATTTGTGTATTTTATTGAAAATTCGTTCTTTTTGGTAGAAAATTCATCTGTCTACTTGAAAATTCATCACCTTGTTTGAAAATGTGCCTTTTCTTGATTTTTTTTTTCTTTTTAGTTGAACATTATTTTGTTTTTTACTAATAATATAATTATTCTAATTGAATAGTCCATCATTTTAGTTGAAAATTCATCTCTTTGCTTGAACATTGTTTTTTTTTACTGAAAATTTAACTATTCAATTTTTGGTTGACAATTTTTCTTTTTTAGTTGAAAATTAGTTTTTTTAACTGAAAATTTAACTATTCCCTTTTTGGTTGACAATTTATCTTTTTTAGTTAAAAATTCATGTCTTTTTTTGAAAATTCGCCTTTTTTGGTCAATAATTAAAATAATTTTGTATAAAATTAATCTTCTTGGTTGAAAATTGATTTGTTTTATGTGGAAAATTCAACTAATCCAGTTGAAGATTTTTAGTTAAAAATTCATATTTTTTGTTTAAAATTCAACTATTCCAAGTGTCAATTCATCATTTTAGTTGAAAATTCATCAGTTTGGTTAAAAATTAGTTTTTTTAACTGAAAATTTAACTATTCCATTTTTGGTTGAAAACTGATCTATTTTATTTGAAAATTTTAACAATTTGTCTAAATATTCATGTACTTTGTTGAAAAATCGCCTCTTTTTGGTAGAAAATTAATCTTTTGTTTAAAAATTCATCTTTTTGATTGAAAATTCAAGTATTTCAGTTAAATATTCCTCATTTTAGTTGAAAATTCATCTTTTTGGTCAAAAATGAAAGTACTTGGTTGGAAATTAAACTCTTTTATTAAACATTCATATTTTTAATTTAAAATTCTTTATTCTAATTGAAGATTCATTTTTGTAGGTCAAAAATTCAACTACTTGGTTAAAAATTGAAGTATTTTGTTTTGAAAATTAATTAAATAATTTGTTTAGCTGAAATTTTAGCTATTCCGGTTGGAGATTTATAATTTTAATTGAAAATTCATCTCTGGTTGAAAATATAACTAATTTGTTTGTTATGTAACTATTTTCTAAAAAAAAAATCGTTCTTTTTTTTAACAAAAATTTCTTTGTTCAACTGAAACTATTTTCTTGAAAATTGTATTATTTTGGTATAAAGTTCACTCTTTTGAAGTATCAACTGTTAAATTTTTGGTTTAGAATTCGTCTTTTTTGGTTGATAAGTTTAACTCTTGTTAAAAATTCAATTTTTTATTGAGGATTCATTATTTTAGTTGAAAATTGAACTATTCCATTTTTGCTGAAAACATATCTTTTTTGTTGGAAAATTCATATTTTTTTTTTAGGAAATTGATCTTTTTTTCGTAGAAAATTCAACTATTTTGTTAAAAATGCAATATATTTCGCTTGGAATCTTAGGGATTTAAAGCGTTCTATATTGAATTCAATATGGTACCTAAAATAATTTTATTTCAAAGAATTGATGACCCTATTTTTCACATATTTTTGTGAAAACTCACCCCTTTTTCCCTGTTCTGAGAGGATTTTGTTCTGTGAATTCTGTACTAACTCTGATTTTTTTGCTAGAGGGACGACCGACGGAGAGCAACTCATAATGAAGTAGAACGTCGAAGACGAGACAAGATCAACAATTGGATCGCAAAATTAGGCAAAATTATTCCCGAGTGTACCAATCCCAATAGCAATGGAAGTAGCAGTGGAGAAGGAAAAGCTAATTATGAAACTCAGGTAAACCTCTTTTTTTTTTTTAAGAAAACCTTTTCGGTTTGATTTTGTACATATCTAAAAAAAAATGATGATTACGAATTTCTGCAGCATCAGTTTTGTACATCAAAATTTCCAAATAAGTAATTTTATTTCATGATAAAATTTATTTCTAAATGTTGCTTAACATTATTCAAGAAAATGTTTTCATTTTGCAGGATTTTAAGAAAATCAAGAAACGTGAATTATTTGAAAAGATATTTAGAAGTTTCGAAAAGATTCAAAAATAATTTAAAGTTTGAGAAAACTTCAAAAATGTAGAACAAAATGCAGATTTTGGAAGATTTAAAAAAAAAAGATTTTTAAGAATTTTAAAAGGTTTCAAAACATTTTAAATAATTTCCTAAAATTTCTAAAAATAAAATGGACCATTTTAAGGCAAAATTGTGCAAGTTACAATATTTTATGGAAAAAATGAGTGAAAACATTTAAAATTAATTTCAACCTTGAAAAGATTTCAAAACAGTTTTTTAAAAAATGGAGTGTATTTAAAAAGATTCTAAAACATTCCAAAAGATTCCCAAAATTGTCAAAACAGAATGTAGCAGATTTTAAGGCAATTTTTAAAAATTTTCCAGAATTAAAAAAAAAATGGAAAGATTCGAAAAACGAAAAGATATTTAGAATATAAAAAAGTTTTGAAAGGTTTAAAAAATAATTTGATATTTGAAAAGAATTCCAAAAATTTTAAATAAAATGTAAATTTTTGAAGATTTCGAAAATAAAAAATGATACTTTTTCGACATATCTGAAATCTTCCTAAATCTTTTTGAATTTTCTCAAGAATCTTAGGAAAAATATATTTATATAACCTTAAAAATAAATAAACTTAAAAAAAAACTTTTAAAAAAATTGATAAAAAATCCGTCTTTTTTGGGTGAATTAAACTGTTTTTTTGTTATTTTAAGTTAAAATTTTGTTTGGTTGAAATATCAATTATGTATTACATTTTTCTTTGAAAGTTCAACTATTTGGTTGAAAATGAACAAAATTTGGTTAATTTTTCAAATTTCAAATTTTTTTAATTTAGCAAGATACAAATTTTTTTAGAAATAATCCGAGTATGTTTAAGAGGTATTTAGAAGTTTCAAAAATATATTAAAATCATTATAAACATAAAAAGATTTGAACAAATTTGTAAACAAAATGTAGATTTTTGGAAAATTTCGTAACAAAATTTAGAAGATTTTTAAGAATTCTGAAAGGTTTCAACAGAATGAAAAAATGTTCTCAAGATTCAAGGGGAAATTTTTTATGATTTTATATTTTTTTTTATGAATTCTAAGAGAAAATGGATAAATATTTCAAAAAATTTAAATTATTTCTTATTTTTAATCAAATATCCATTCTAAATTTTATATTTCGAATGATTTTTTTATTTTGAAAAATTAATTCGAAGAGAATATTTAAAAAGATTTTAAAACTTTTTAAAGGGTTTCCGAAATTATTAAAAAAGAATCTGAAAGATTGTATGGACATTTTTTTAATTTTGCAGAATTAAAAAAAAATGTCAGGAAAATTCGAATAATTTTAAAAGATATTCAAATGGTTTAGAAGTTTTAAAAGATTCAAAAAAAGAATTTTCTTGAAATTCATGAGAATTTTTTTAATGTTTTTTTTTTATTTTGGAAAATGAATTTTAAGAGAAAATTTAAAAGGATTTGAAAACATTTCAAATGGTTTCCAAAATTTTAAAAAAGAATCTGAAAGATTTTATGGCAATTTTTTTCATTTTACAGAATTCGAATAATTTTCAAATGTATTTAGAAGAATGTATTTAAAGTTCGGGAAAGATTCAAAAAAAGAAACGTTATTTTGAAAAATAAATTTTAAGAGAAAATTGAAGAAAAAGAATCAAAAAATGTCAAATGATTTCCTAAAATTTCGAAAAAGAGAAGAAGACTTTGAAGCAAAATCTTTCAATTTAGCAAAATTAAAATTAAAAGAAAATTGAGTAAATTCAAAAGATGTTTTTAAATTTTTGAATCTTTTTTTAAAGATTTTTAACAAAAACTTCAGAACATTTGCTTTGAAAGATTTCAAGAGAATAAAAAAATGGTCTTAAAATTCCTGGAAAATTTTGAAATAATTTTCTGTTTCGAAAAATTAAGTTTCAAAGTAAATTTAAAAACATTTCCAAATATTTTAAATAATTTCTAAAATTGTAGAAGATTTTAGGGCAATTTTTTAAATTTGGAACATTTTTCAAAATTTGAAGAAAAATTCGAATCAGTTTAAAAGATATTTAGATTTTGAGATGCTTTGAAGAGATTAGAAATATTTGAAAACGTGGAGAGGTATATGAAAATTGATCAAATATTTTTTTATTTCTTCCAAACTTTTAAAAGTCCGAAATATCTTTGAAATCCTTAAAATCTTTATATATTTGTGAAATTTTTTGAAATCATTATGCAATATTTTAAATATTTGTGAAATTATTCTTTGTGAAATCTTTTTTGTTCGTATGAAATTATTAAAATCTTCTCAAATTTGTTAAAGCATTTTGAAATCTTTAAAATCTTTTGAAATCCTTAAATACTTATGAAATCTTCCTGAAATCTTTTGTATTCGTTGAAATAATTGAAATATTAAAAATCTTTGTGAAATCTTCTAAAAAATTTGGTAATCGTTTTAAATCATTAAAATGTTTTGAAATACTTATTAATTATTTGAAATATTTGTGAAGTCTTTTGAAATCTTCTAAAAAAAATTTGAAATTGTTTAAAATCTTTGAAATTTTTTGAAATCTGATGAACTGTACCCGTTTTGCAATCTTTGAAATTCTTGTCTTTTTTTAAAATCTTTATTACATTTTTTATGAATTTTTTTGTATTCGTTTCAAATCATTGAAATATTTAAAATACTTGTGAAATCTTTTTAAATCTTCTGAAAAATGTTGAACTCGTTTAAAAACTTTGAAATTTTTTGAAATCCTTATTAATTATTTGAAATATTTGTGAAATGTTGTAAAAAAATTAAATTGTTTAAAATCTTTGAAATCTGGTATCCCTTGTTGAAATCTTTGAAACTATTGAAATCTTTTGAAATCCTTATGAATTCTTTGGAATATTTGTAAAATTTTTCTGAAGTCTTTTGTATTCTTTTGAAATCATTGAAATATTTAAAATCTTTGTAAAATCTTTTGAAATCTTCTAAAAAATGTTGAAATCGTCTAAAATCTTTGAAATGTTTTGAAATCCTTATTAATTCTTTGAAATATCTGTGAAATCTGTTGTATTTGTTTGAAATCATTGGAATCTTTATGAAATCTTTTGAAATCTTCTACAAACTTTTGAAATCTGGTTTATACCTTTTTGACATCTTTGAAAATCTTGTATTCTTTTGAAATCTTTACTAAATTTTTTATGAAATCTTTGAAACATTTGTGAAATCTTTTATATTCATTTGAAATCATTGAAATATTTTAAATCCTTGTGAAATCTTTTTAAATCTTCTGAAAAATGTTGAAATCGTTTAAAAGCTTTGAAATGTTTTGAAGTCTTTGACATCTGGTATACTGTACACTGTTTAAAATCTTTGAAAATTTTGTATTCTTTTGAAATATTTCTGAAAACTTTTGTATTAATTTGAAATCATTAAAATATTTGAAATCTCTTTGAAATCTTCTAGAAAATTTTGAAAACGTTGAAATCTGTTTAAAGTTTTTAAATCTTTGTGAAATGTTCGATATCTTTGTGAAATCTTTAAAATCTGATGTAATCTGCCTTAAATCTTTGTTTGTAAAATCTTTTGTATTCGTTGAAATCATTGAATTATTTCAAATCTTATGGCCATTTCTCATTCTAATTCTGAAACTGAATTAACATCGAAATTTTCAACTAATAATTTTTATAATTTGTAAATTGAATATTACAAAAAATATATATACATTAACATTCTATATTAGCGGAGATGAAATAAAAAACTTTTAGAATTATTCACAATATTAAAGTCTCTTCATTGCAATCTATAAAATAATTGGCACGAGTCTAGAAAAAGTGCCTTGAAATCTCTTTATTTATTCTGTGATGAACAAAAGATTTTTAGTAGCAATATTTCTTCTAAACTATTAAATAACTGTTTTAAAAGCAAAAAAAAAAGAAAATTCAAGGTTCTCGTGAAAAATTCAAGATTTCCAGGTTTTTAAGTTCGCTGGACACCCTGTTACAAAATAAAATAAATAAAAATAAATGAAATAAATACTCAGTGAAATTTTTGAATTTCAGAGCAAAGGAGGAATTTTAGCAAAAGCTTGTGAGTACATCGGCGAGTTGCGATCTGCAAATCAAAGTTTGGGTCAATGTTTAAGGGACAATGAGAGGTTGAGACAAGAAGTCGTCGATTTGAAGCAACTCGTTATGGAATTAAAACGAGAGAACCTCCAGCTCAGATCTCAATTATCGTCTACTCAAAATCCGGAAGTCTCGCATCTAAGTCCTTGAAAGTTTGCTTTGCTCTGTTTGTTGTAAATATTGAGTAGCGTCAGTCTTTTGAATCTATTTTCTGTTTATTGTAAAAGCCAGGGGGAAATTCGACTTGCTGATAACTGCCTGTGTCGAAACGAAAGCAAACAAATGAGATAAGGCTGTGAATATCGTCGAATGCTGATTTGCGTTACTCTATGAGCAGTTCAAATCCAATTCTGATATCGTTTATCGTAAGAGGCTCCGCTCGCTCCATCGGTTTTCGAAATCATTTCAAATCATGTTTTTGTTTTTCATATACTCTTGAGAAAGAAATATTTCAACAAAAGATACGAGGGGGGGACGGGAAAGAAGTCATCGACATATTTTCTTCTGATTCGCGAAAATTGAGAAAACTTGTGCCATTAGGTACGGTTTTTGGATTTTTAAAGTTGAGATGACTTTCAATCATGATACCGCAAGATTGTGTAAAATGTACATATATTATACGATTTATTTTGCAATGCAAATATGTCGACGAAATAGTTTTAGATTTTCTTTTAGGTAGTTTCAGAGTTGAATATTTTTCTCTACGTTGAAGTTTATTGTAAATAGGATACAAAATTATGTTAGTAATCATTGTAGAGCCTTTTATTTACTAAGTTTTTTTTTGTGAGCAATTAATATGCATGTTTAAAGAAAAGCGTTTAAAAATTTCATTAGGTTTGGTAATCGGAGGAAATCCTTGATCTGTTTTTAGTTTTGAGTGTGTGAAATCTTCAGAGGTCTTCCTGGCACAGCTTTTCACTCACGCGTGCCTTTTTGTACACTTTTGAAGTTCACGTTGGCTTTTTTCTCTTCGAAATGCACGTAGATAACTATGCAGAAATACCTGTTGAAGTGAAAGTACCTTGCAAAGGTAAAAAAGTACCTCTGATGCAACATCAAAGATAAAAGGTAGCTAAAGTTGAGGAAAGGATCGAATCATGTATTATATCGTTAATGTATATATTGCGGGGTTATTGTTATATTATTATTAAAATGAAATTTAAAAAATACGATATTTTTTAACTTTTCAAGAATTTTGAAAGGTCTCAAAGGTTTCCTGTCCTTATTTTTTTAAGATATCTTGATTTTATAACAGGGCCCAAAATGTTTATAATATTACCGAATTGTAAAATTCCCGAATAATAAAATTGTCCGAATTTAAACAATTATGAAAAGTGTTATACAATTAGTATTATTTATTTATTAAAAATACAATAATCAAATATTTTATCGAAGAAACATTTGTTTTAATGTTTGAAGTTTTTAAAATTATAGTTTAAATTAAAATAACAATAATAGTATAAAAATGGTATAAAAAAAAATAAATTGAAAAACAGGTACGTCTCGAACGAAAAAAAATCTCCCTACATTTTCTTCGAATCTAAAAACATTTTCCAACCAAACTTTGCAGGATTCAATAATATAACCACTGATTTATCTCGAAAATTCTTTTTAATTTTTTTGTAAATTAATTCATTTTTCCAGGACGTTTTTTGTAATTTTTATTATATATTTTATATTTATTTTATAATTTTCTTTAATAAAAACTTGAAAATTGTATTTTTAATACAATTATTCATATTCGGTAATATGTCGGCAATTTTATTATTCGGGATTTTTATATTTCGGCAACATTATTATTTGCGATTTGTCGCGAATATTTGATCAATATTGATGTAATTGATTTAAAAAATTTTCATTTTAGGTCTTCATTTTTAAGAGTAAATTTTCAATTTGAAGAAATTAACAATTTTTTTTATAACACGTTATAAGTTGATCAACTTTAAATATTAATTAATTAATGATTTTAAAAATTGAACAATAATTGATTTTACCAGAAGATTCTGAATTTGTTCAAAATTAAACAATTTAAAGATTTAGTAGTTAAACATAAACCTCCGAATGATTTTTTTATTTTATTTCAAATATCAGTCTAAAATATTCCATTTTTAACCCATTCAATTACAAAACATTTAATTAAAAAAAACAATTGGTAATATTCGTGTTGAAAATTCGTGTTTTTTTACTGCAAATTTTGTTTTTTTGGTTTGAAAAGTCATCTTTTTAGTTAAAAATCAATTTGTGGGTGGAAATTTAAGCAAACAATTACATTTTTAACCAAAAGAGATGAATTTTCAAACCAGAAAAACAAAATTTGCAGCGAAGAACAGATAAAAAAAAATTATAACCAAACTTATAATCAAACCGAAGAGATGATTCTTCGACCAAAATTAAAAAGAATTCAATTTCAACCGAAAAAGATTAATCTTCTACCAAGTGATGAATTTTCAATCTAAACAGACGTATTATCTATCTAAAAAACAAATTTGAATTTAATTTTTTTTTAGTTGAATTTTAAATTAAATAATAAAATATTCAACCAAAAAAGATTATTTTTTGAACAAAAAATATGATAATAGTAGAGTTTTGAATTAAAAAGAATGAACTTTTAAACAAAAAAGAGAATTGTTGAAATAACTGCAAAATAGTTTCATTATATAGAAAAAAAATTTTATTTCAACCCAGCAGTTAAACTTTATACCAGAATAGTTGAATTTTCTATTCAAAAAGACGAAATTAAAAAAAAAAGTTGAACCGAATTTTTAACCAAATAATTAAACTATCAACTAAAAATGATTTAAAAAATAGAATATTTACTTAATTAATGGAATAGTTAATAATTAATTAATTTCAACTTTCTACAAAAAAGAAAAACGAACTTTCAGCTAAATAATTCAATTTTCAATCAATTAAATAAATTGTCAACTCTAATGATTTACCTTTAAGAAAAGAAAATGATTTTTTAACAAATTAGTTCAACTTTCAACCAAATAATTGAATTTTCATTTTAAAAAAAGGTGACATTACTACCAAAAAGAAATTAATATTCTACCAACAAGGTTAATTTTCAGCCAATTAATTCAATTTTCAACCTATTAAATGAATTTTTAATTAAAATGATGTACCTCGAAAAAAAGAAAATGAAGTTTTAACAAAATAGTACAACTTTCATACAAGAAGGTGAATTTTTAACAAAAGAATGGAATTTTCAACCAAAGTTTTTCAGTCAAGAAAAAAAAAATGTCAACAAAATTATTGAAGTTTCAAGCATTTTTAACAAAGTAGTTCAACTTCCACCCAAGTAGTTGGATTTTCATTTAAAAAAAATTACATTTCTACCAAAAAAATATGAATTTTTAACAAAAGAGTGGAATTTTCAACCAACATTTTTTAGTCAAGAAATAAATAAAATTGTCAACCGAATTGTTGAGTTTTCTAAAAAATAGTTATTTTATAAAAAAAAAGTTCAATTTTGACCTATAGCTGAATTTTCTACGAAAGTAGTCGAATTTTCAACAAAATAATTTATTTTCAACCAATTAAATGATTTTTTAACAAAGCAGTTCAATTTTCATCCAAGTAGTTGAATTTTCTTTAAAAAATATTACATTTCTGCCAAAAAGAGAGATTAATTTTTAACAAAAGTGGAATTTTTAACCAAGATTTTTCAGTCATGAAAGAAAAAAATGGTCAATTTTGTTGAATTTTCTAAAATATAGTTTAATTATCAACAAAAAAGTTAAATTATAACCAAATAGTTGACTTTTCTACCAAAATAGCTGAAATTTTAATTCAAAAAGAAGAATTTTCAACAAAACAGTTTGATTTTTAACAAATTAAATGAATTTTTAACAAAGCAGTTAGTTGAAATTTAAAAAAAAAATATGACATTTCTGCCAAAAAGAGATGAATTTTTAACAAAAGAGTGAAATTTTTAACCAAGATTTTTCAGTCAAGAAAGACAAAAATTGTGAATCGAAATGTTGAATTTTCTAAAAAATAGTTTAATTATCAACAAGAAAGTTAAATTATAACCAAAATAGTTGAATTTTCAATACAAAAAGAAGAATTTTCAACAAGGCAGTTTGATTTTCCACCAATTAAATTAATTTTTAACCGAAATTGTGCATCTTCAACAAATAAAAATGAATTTTTAACAAAGTAGTTCAACTTTCACCCAAATAGTTGAATTTTCATTTTAAAAAAATATAGTATTTCTACCAAAGAGATGAATTTGTAATAAAAGAGTGAAATTCTCAACCAACATTTTTCAGTCAAGAAAGAAAAACAATTTCAACCATATTGTTGATTTTTGAAGCCAAAGACGAATTTTCTACAAAATAGTTTAATTATCATCAAAAAGTTCAATTTAAACCAAATAGTTGAATTTTCTACGAAAAATATAATAGGTATACATTTTTTTTTAATTTAACTGTTTAATCTGTATTGGAATTTTAATTATAATTAATATTATTATTTATAGAAGGACTTTCCCTCGTTTTCGATATCACAAATTAATATTAATTTAATTTTTAATCTCAACCAAAAAGATTTGGATTTTCATATTGGGTTCGACTAATTCAGTTTGCATTTTAGTCTAAATAAAAATTAAGTTCATTGTTAATACTTTTAAAACATAAAGTTAGAAAACTGTTAATTTTGTTTACAAAATAAAATTAATTTCCCACTGCTCATATATTGATTTCGGACCCCAAAAAGAGCAGCAAAGTAGGACTACGCAAAATCTTAGAAATTAATCAAATTTAAAAATTAAAAATCATAAAAATTAAATTTCGGAATGACAAATTACGCTTTTCTGGACTGTTTTTATTGATTTTTTTTACATATTATACAATGGAAATGATACCGAAGCTGCTGGAACAGTGGACATTGTGAAGTTTGTTTCTTTTACTGTGAAACCCAGCACCTAAAGCTTTAACCTACTTAAAATGTCTATGCCAGTGCTGTTGAATGTTCAATTCTTCGATTATTAAAATCATGATATTGACTTCCAGATACAATAAACAGTATAATAATCTCGTAATTCCTCGCGATTTAGAATTTCTCAGCAGATTTCGATCAGATGATAAAAACGCGAATTACGAGCCTTAACAGCACTGAACTCAATTATATTCAACATTGTATAATCTTTTAACACCTACTTTTAGTTTATTTTACCTTTATAGAATATAATATATAGTACACTAGCTAATATTCCACGATTTTATACTGATTCTCTCGAAAGCTTGTCTTGTCGTCTCGGCCAAATTACATTTCGCAACACCAAGGCCATGTGTTTATCAAAGAATTAATTACATTGGATATTATTAATAGTAGTTATCATTCATCAAATCGAACCGAAACGACTTGAGAGCTTTCTTCACTGTATTGTACATCTCTTTCCAAATTTCTTTGATTTTTCAAGAAGAAAACTTCAGATCTCGCGAGAAGAATTCCGCGATTGAATTTGAATAACAGGAATAGTTTACAATTCTCGGAAACACATTTTCAAGCAGATGATATCGCGTTTAGGGGTGTTCCATTTTATTGTCTCACTATGTGTCAATATCGTATTAATACTCTGCAAAAAGTGGGACATGATAAATAATCGAAAAACAGGGTGCGAATCACTTAACAACAAAAAAAAAAAAGAGGAGAAAACAAAAAAACAAAGAGTAAGTAGGGGTTAATGGTTTCTATATGTACAATAGTAAAGTTAATTAATTCGATGTAGAATACTAGTCAAAACGCGACATACACATTTTCGATTACTGAACGTACAGCTGCAAACTAAATAGGAAATAATATAACCGGTCCCGAAATTGCATTCTCTCTCATCCAGCGAGTTTAGTACGGGGACAGCGACTTTAAAATTATTCATCATCAGGTCTCGTTTCTTTCAACTTTAAAAGATCTCAAAAAAACAACATCTGGGAATCAATACTTGGTTGCCAATAAAATATACTGTATTGGGAATGTACTAAAAATCATTCAGCAGAGCCTGCGAATTTTATCACTTCAAAATTCCATTCGAAATTCCTTCGAATTTTCAATTTTAGAGTGATTTCCTTTTTACCTTCTTGCTTTTCTATGCACAGCATATTGTATACTTGGAACATCCCCAAACGATTGAAATTGGAACGTTCCTGGTCGAGTGGGAACCGAGACAATCGATTATTAACAATTATTTCACTTGTTGAGTGAAGAATTAATCCTCTAGATTCCTGAAGGCCTGTTGAATGTCTTCGTGAAGCTGATCAAAGTCTGCCCTGATTTTGGCTTCACCATCCTTCACTGGGTCCTGTTCAAAATATCATTTTTAATTATTAATTTTCAAGAATTTGACGATATAATTAATAGGGTGGGCAAACAAAATTGGAAATCAAAAACAGCCTGGCATTGAAAAGTTTCATTTTGGGTTCCTTATAATCTGTGTGAAATTTGAAATTCCGCAAAGCAAAAATAAGTTTAAAAAATTCGTAATTCTCCGAGTTTTCCAGAAATCGCTAATATTATTATTATTTTTTTTTTCGTATACTACATCATATGGAAAATTTTCAAAAATCTTGTAAGATTTCAATATTTTCAGTTTTTCCAGGATAAAATTTCATTTCTATAAGCCAGAAAGAAAAACTAAAAAAAATTGTTGGCCTTGTAAAAACTTTCTCGTACTCAAAACTCACACAAAAAAATGGAGAAGATTTAAGCAATTAAAATGGCGAAAAATAGTATATTAAAAAATTTGAAAAAAAACTTCCTTAAAATTGAATAAATAGTAAAAGAATTTCCGAATGAAAAAACTGAATGAGTTAAAAACAATAAATAATTTTAAAAATGTTATACTCTCGGCCTTCGTGTTCTTAACGATTATATAAACATTAAGAACAAATTTTTAAAAATTCTCTTAATTATAAAAGTTGAAAAATTTAAAAATAACTGAAGAATTTATTTAAAAAATAACAAACTGAATGAGTTAAAAAATAAATAACTAAACAGATAAAAAAATTGAAAAAAACTCTATGTCTTCGTGCTCTTTACAATTATATAAATAATAATATATTTTTAAAAGTCTCTTAATGAAAAAAACTTGAAAAATAAACAAATAACTGTGTAATTTATTTAAAAAATTGAACAAATTTGTAAATAATAAAGTGGAAAATTCCAAAACGTTAAAAATGCCCTGTCAGAAGCAAAATAAATGAAAAAACGGGACGAATAAAAAATCACGAAAATTAATATTCCCGAAAAAGAAAAGTCCCGAAATTATAAAGGTGCCGAAATATAAAAATTCTGAATTAGAAAATTCCCGAATAATGAAATTCTCGACAAAAAATTCCTGAATTTTAAAATACTATAAAATTTGCGACACTGTAAAATTCCGGAATGTAAACAATTAAAGAAAATTCCTAATTAATATTATTTATTTATTTAAAATACAATAATGAAATATTTAAACAATAACTTACAACAAAAAATTCCTTGATCAAAATATTTCATTATTGTATTTTAATTGAATAAATGATATTTATCAAAAAAACAATTTTTTAATTGTTCAAATTCGGGAATTTTACAGCTTCGGATATTTCATAATTCGACAATTTTTAAATTCAATTGTATTTTTAACTTTCGGGAATTTTCTATTTCGAATTTTTTCTTTTTCGAAATTATTACACAGCTGGGAAATTTTATTTTTGAAGTTTTCAGTCGTCCCGAAAAAACTTCGAAAATCAATGACAACCAAAAATAAAAGAATAAAAAATTGATTTAAAATCATTTAATTGATTAAAACATAATATTTCTACAGTTTTATAATTTTCCAAATTTTCTATTTCGAATTTTTTCTTTTTCAGGAATATTACAGTGTTGAGAATTTAATTTTTCGGGAGTTTTTAGTCGTCCCAAAAAAACTGTTAAAATTAATCAAAAACAAGAATAAAAGAATGAAAAATTGATTTAAAATCATTTAATTGATTAAAAAATTTGAAAATTTTTAAACAGAAGCTCTCAAAATTGAAAAATTGAATAATTTCAGATAAAAATTTCGAAAATGGGCCAATTTCAAAACGTTCGAAATTGAACATTTTTAGACTCGAATTTTCAAAATGGAAGCATTAAAAATTTTTAAAACTTGGAATTATATCATTTATAAGTCAAAGCTTCTGAAATTCTAGAATTTAAAATATTTATTATATTTAAAAAATAGAATTAACCATGAAAATCGATTAGAAAAATTCTTCTAAAAACAAAAAATTAATTGAATTTTTATAAAAAACGTTTAAAATAAATATTAATTTAAAATAAAATACATTAAAAATTAAAAATGTCACCAACAATTGTGATATAACTTTTTTATACTCAAACCCTTTAAAATTTCAATTACTTTAAGTAAATTTAAATTGGTTGGAAAATAATAATTTTTAAAATGTTGAATATACTTTTCAAAATTCAATTTTCAATGCAAAATTAAAACTTATGAAAGGGAAAAATTGAAAATTTAGAGTTCAACATGAAAAAATTCAGAACTCTAAAATAGTAACCATTCAAAATTAAAGAAATTATTCAATTACTGAGGTATCTACATCAGATAGTAGTAGAAGTTTGATCTATTTTGATTTTAAATAACACAATTTTTAAAATTTAAATTGTTTCATTTTTAACACTTCCTTTGGAATTATTATTCATTCTTGAAATTTTCAAATCAAATATATTTCAATTTGAAATGATTTATTTGTTTAAATCTCAAACTAAAAATATGACAATTTAAAGATTTTACACTGAAAAAAAAAAAAAAAAAATACAAAACAAGATTGCTGTAATATGATTCCAATGTTTAAAATGCTTTTAATATGAAATTTGGAAAGATTAAATAGCGAAATTGTCCTCAAATTTTTGATATTTGAATATGAATGTAAAACCTTGTGAAATTTAAAATTCGAAACCTCCAAAAATTAAGATATACAATACCAAATATTTTCGAATTTAAGCTTTTGAAGTAAAAAAACTTTAGTTTCTGCAAAACTCTTGAGATTTACGAATTTGTTAATCTTCATTTAATTCATAGTATCGCCATTTTAATTATTGAAACCTTCTCTATTTTTAAAAAATATCAATTTTGAGTGCGAAAAAGTATCTATACTAGCTCAAAAAAATGTTACAATGTACCCAAATTGAAACTTTTTAGTTTTTAGATCAAATCAAATAATTTTTTTTAGATAATTGGTTTCTGAATGATTACCTTGAACTTCATGGAACTTAGTTGATAAAGTATGTTTCCCATACTGTCTCTGATGACGTTCCATGTAATTTTGTTGTCCGACTGAGCTGTGGATTCAACAGCATGCCTTGCCATGTCGAAAAATGCGATTATGTTGCGCAGCATGCCCACAGTTTTGTAGAAAGGACAGAAACGATCATAAGGCGAGTAACTGAAAATAATTTTGTAAATTAATTATTTCATTTTATGGAAAAATTCAGTTCTACTCAAATTCTAGAAAAAAATTCCCTGACAATTCCAAGTTTTTTCGAGGTATCTCAAGATTGAAAATTTCAAGAGTTTATTATAAACAATGTACAATATGTAAAATATAATAACTGCTTTTTTCATTCGTGCAAGTAACTTTATTAAAGGATAAGAAACTTCTTGGTAGGACAAGTTTCTACCGACTTGATTAATATGTTTAATTTATAATTAATAATTTCTTCCTAAAGTCCATGAATTTGAATAATAATTAAAACAAACTTTTATTTTATGTTCCTATACTTGAAATTCAGTCCATATTGAAAATATTAACATTTTGAATAAAATTTTCAACAAGATAGATGAATAATCAAACAAATATTTGAATTTTTAACTAAAACTGATGAATTTTCAACTAAATAATTGAGTTTTTAACTAAAAAAGATAAATTTTTAACCAAAAAAGGAATAGTTTAATTTGCAGTTACAAAAATTAATTTTTATCTAAAAGTAAAAACGACTTTTCAACAAAATAGTTACATTTTCAACTGGAATAGCTTAATTTTTAGTTACATAAATTTATTTAAAAAAAAAAAAAAAAACAATTTTCAACAAAATTGTTAAATTTTCAACCGAAAAGATCAATTTTCAAATAAAATGATCAATCTTACACTGTAATAGTTTAATTTTCAACTAAAAAGATAAATTTTAGACCAAGGAGATTAATTTTGAACCACTAATTGAATAGGTAAATGTACAGCTGAAAAAATTATTTTTTAACTAAACTAATGGAATATTTCACTGAATTAGTTAAATTTTCAGTTAAAAAATTCAATTTTCAACTAAAAAAAAATAAATTTTCAACCAAATAATACATTTTAAACTGGAAAAGTTTAATTTTTAGTTTAAAAAATTAATTTTAAACCACAAAAAAAACGAATTTTCAACAAAATTGTTAATTTTTTAATAAGAGTTTAACTTTCAACCAAGTAGTTGAATTTTCAATGAAAAAGATGAATTTTTAACTAAAATTATGAATCTTCAACTGGAATAGTTGAATTTTCAACTAAAAAGACGAATTTTTAACCAAGAATATATTATACCATATAAATATATTAATTTTCTACCAAAAAAGATGAATTTTCAACTAAAATTATAAATCATTAACAGGAATAGTTGAATTTTAAACCAGAAAGATGAATTTTCAACCAATCAAATTGTGAACAAAACAGTTAACGTTTCAACTGGAATAGTTAAATTTTCAGGAAAAAACAAAATAATTTTCAACCAAAAACGAATTTACAACAAGCTCATTTTTAAACCAATGACATGAATTTTTAATTAAAATGATGAATCTTCAACCAAGTAATTAAATTTTCATTCTAAAAAGATGAATTCTGAACGAAAAATGTAGTAGTTGATATTTTTAACAAAAAATATTTTAATTCTTAATCAAAAACGGTTTTATTAAACCAAAAAAGACAAATTTTTAACTAAAAAGATGAATTTTCAAACCCGAAAATTAATTTCTACCAAAAACAAGGATTTAAAAAAAAAATACATGAATTTACAACGAAATGTTTGAATTTTCAACTAAAAATTAAAAATTGTCGACGAAATAGTTGAATTTTGAATTAAAAAGGATCAATTTTCAACCAAAAATGGAATAATTAAATTTTCAGTTCAAAAAATTAATTTTCAACCAAACTGATGAATTTTAAACTAAAATGATGAATCTTAAACTGGATTAGTTGAATTTTAAAACAAACAAAAAAATGAATTTTCAACTAAAATAATGAATCTTTAACTGGAATAGTTGAATTTTCAACCAAAATGATGAATTTTCAACTGGGTTAAATGAATTCTTAACCAAAGAAATGAATTTTTAATTAAAAGTATGGATTTTGAACAACAACAAAAATTAATTTTTCACGAAAAAAATTTAACTTTCAACCAAGTACTGAATTTTAAACCAAAAAGATTAATTTTCAACTAAAGTTCTGAATCTCTGACTATAATAATTGAAGTTTCAACCAATACGATTAATTTTCAACCAAGACGATTACTTTCTATTAAAAAAGTTTAATTTTCAACTAAAAAAGATCATTTTTCAAACAAAAATTGAATAGTTACATTTTTATTTAATAACATTAATTTTCAACAACAACAAAATCAACATAATAGTTGAAGTTTCAACTGGAATAGTTCAATTTTCAGTAAAAAACTTAATTTTCAGCCAAAGATAGAACAAATTTTCAACATGCTCATTTTTCAAGCTGATATTTCATCCAAAAAATATTTTAATTTTTATTCAACAACAGTTTAATTCAACCAAAAAAAAACGCATTTTCAGCCACGTAGTTTCATTTTCAACTAAAATGATGAATATTTATCTGGAATACTTGAATTTTCAACCAAAAAGATGAGTTTTCAAAAAAGATTAATTTTTTAAACAAGAAGATTAATTTTCAACAAAAAAGACGATTTTTAAGCAAAATACCTGCTTTTACAACGAAATGGTTGAATTTTCAACAAAAAATGAAACATTTTCTACCAAATAGTTGAATTTTGAATTAAAAAAGATCAATATTCAGCCAAAAAAGGAATAGTTAAATTTTCAGTATAAAAAACTAATTTTCTACTAAAATGATGAATCATCAACTAGAATAGTTGAAGTTTCAGTAAAAGAACTTATATTTTAGCCAAATAGAAAACTAATTTTCAACAAGCTCATTTTTCAACTAAAGACATGAATTTTCAATTAAAATGATGAATCTTCAACCAAAAAAAAAAAAAATTTTTAAAAAGAGTTTAAGTTTCAACCAAGAAATTAAATTTTCATTCACAAAAAAGATTAATTCTGAAGGAAAAATGTAGTAGTTGATATCTCAACCAAAAAAGATTTTAATTTTTAATCAAAAACAGTTAAATACAACCAAAAACGATTAATTTTCAACATGAGTTGAATTTTCAACTAAGAAAGATTTTGCAGTCAAGAAAGAGAAAAAAATGCAAGCAAACTGTTGAATTTTCAAGCAAAAAGATGAATTTTCAACCAAGAAGATTAATTTTGTACCAAAAAGAATGGATTTTCAACCAGATACTTGAATTTTGAACTGAAAACGATAAATTTGCAACAAAAAATAGAGTAGTTAAATTTTCAGTTAAAAAAATTAATTTCAAAGAAAACAAAAATAATTTTAAAAAGTAGTTGATATTTCAACCAAATAAGATTTTAATTTTGAATCAAAGACAGTTGAATTCAACCAAAAAAGACGAATTTTCAACTACGAAAGAGTTTTCAGTAAAAGAACTTATATTTCAGCTAAAAAAAAACGAATTTTCAACAAGCTCATTTTTCAACCAAAGACATGAATTTTCAATTGAAATGATGAATCTTCGACCAAAAAAAAAATAATTAAAAAAAAAGAGTTCAAGTTACAATCAAGTAATTAAATTTTCATTCCCAAAAATATGAATTCTGAACGAAAAATTTAGTAATTGATATCTCAACCAAAAAAGATTGTATTTTTAATCAAAAACAGTTAAGTACAACCAAAAACGATGAATTTTCAACGTGAGTTAAATTTTGCAACTAAGAAAGATTTTGCAGTCAGTACAGAAAAAAAAATTGCAAACAAACTGTTGAATTTTCAACCAGATACTTGAATTTTGAACTAAAAGCGATCAATTTAACACCAGAAATAGAGTAGTTGAATTTTCAGTTAAAAATATTCATTTTAAACAAAATCACTTTAATAAGTTTAACTTTCAACCAATTAAATTTTCATTCCCAAAAAAGATGAATTCTGAACGAAAACTGTAGTAATTGATATCTCAAAAAAAAAAAAAAATTCATTTTTAATTAAAAACAGTTAAATAAAACCAATAACGATGCATTTTCAACACGAGTTAAATTTTCAACTCAGAAAGATTTTCCAGTCAAGAGAGAGAAAAAAATGCAAACTGTTAAAATTTCAAGCAAAAAGATTAATTTTCAACCAAGAAGATTAATTTTCTACTAAAAAGAATGAATTTTCAACCAGATACTTGAATTTTGAATTGAAAACGATAAATTTCCAACAAAAAAAAGAGTAGTTAAATTTTCAGTAAAAAAAATTAATTTCAAACAAAACAAAAATAATTTTTAAAAGTAGTCGATATTTCAACCAAAAAAGACGAATTTTCAACTAAGAAAGAGTTTTCAGTGAAGGGAGAGAAAAATTTTCAAACAATAAAATTAATTTTCTACCAAAAAGAATGAATTTTCAAGCAGATACTTGAATTTTGAACTAAAAGCGATCAATTTAACACCAGAAATAGAGTAGTTGAATTTTCAGTTGAAAATCTTCATTTTAAACAAAATCACTTTAAAAAGTTTAACTTTCAACCAATTAAACTTTCATTACCAAAAAAGATGAATTCTGAACGAAAAATGTAGTAATTGATATCTCAACCAAATAAAAAAAAATTATTTTTAATCAAAAACAGTTAAATATAACCGATAACGATGAATTTTCAACACGAGTTAAATTTTCAACTAAAAAAGATTTTCCAGTCAAGAGAGAAAAAATTGCAAACAAACTGTTAACATTTCAAGCAAAAAGATTAATTTTCAACCAAGAAGATTAATTTTCTACTAAAAAGAATGAATTTTCAACCAGATACT
>JAABKJ010003240.1:0-13571 GCA_011634705.1 Andricus grossulariae
TTTTCTACAAAATAGTTGAACTTCAAAACAATAGTTGAATTTCTAATCAAAAGTAGTTTAATATTCAACACAAAAAGGCGAAATTTTATTCAAAATAGTATAATTTTCACCCAAATAGTTCAATTTTTAACCAAATAGTTGAATAATCAACCAAATAGTTGAATTTTCAACAAAATAGTTGAATTTGTTATCAAAATAGTTTATTGTCAACACAAGAAGACGAAGTTTGAATCCAAAAACAAGAATTTTCTACATAATAGTTGAATTTTTAATCAAAAGTAGTTTAGTTTTTAACATAAAAAGACAAAATTTCAACCCAAATAGTAGAATTTTTAACCAAATAGTTGAATTTTTAATTAAAATAGTTGAATTTTTAACACAAAAAGACGAAATTTCAATCCAAAAGACAAAATTTTCTACAAAATAGTTGAACTTCAAAACAATAGTTGAATTTCTAATCAAAAGTAGTTTAATATTCAACACAAAAAGACGAAATTGTAACCCAAATAGTAGAATTTTAAACCAAATAGTGAAATTTTCCACCAAATAGTAAAATTTTTAACCAAATATTTGAAGTCTTAACCAAATAGTGGAATTTTCAACCTAATAGTTTCAACAAGATAGTTGAATCCTGAATCAAAAGAGATGCACGAAGGGGACATTTTATGACTCGTGTATTATTCAAGTAGGAGAAACCTCCCTGAAGTGGATAATGCAACCTACAGTGGATAATCATTGATTCACGGCGAAAAGATACATAAAATAATTATTTTCAAATGTAGTTCATCAACTCGCATCCTGTCTTCATTGATCAAATCAAATTAATTTTTTACATACATTCCTATTTTAAATTAATTATCATCCAATCTAGATTGTATTATCCACTGTAGAGAGATTTCCCTACTCGTGGAATAAGTCCAGCTTCTTCTTGGTGCACAATATTTTATTTCAAATTCATTTTTCATTTTTCCAGATCCACTTGGCTCATTAAAGACAGTATTATATCAATAAATAACCAGTATAATCTTTTCATAAATTCTTAACGTAATGGATGGTAGAATTGCATAGACACATTAGCTGGCACCCCAAGGATGATAGACTCTCTTAACTGCAATGTTAACATGAGTACTGAAAATAAAGTCTATTGTAGGGTCATTCTTATTTGTGATGCAGGCCACGTGCCAATAAAAACTACATCATTTTTCATGTCTATCTTTTTTTTCATTTTTATAGCTATCACTACAAGAGAGCAGCCACTATTCAGAGAAGAGACATCTTGGCGCCACCAGACTGATTTAGTACTAAACAGTTAAATTTTTAACAATTTATATAAATTTTTAACAAAGTAGTTGAATTTTTAATCAAATAGTTGAATTTCCGACATAGGAAGACTCATTTGTTTGTCATTGATTCATTGTTGTGAAAAAAACGAATTCTAAACAAAATAGTTCAATTTTCAACCAAAGAGATGAATTATCAAATAAAATGATAAATATTCAACAACAAAACAATAATTTTTGATGAAGGATTTCAACATTCAAACCATATACTTATATTTTCAACGAAAAAGATGAGTTTTTGATCAAATAGATTAATTTTTCACCCAAAAATACGATTTTTCAACAACATATATGAATTTTCAACCAATATTTTTATTTTGAACCAAAAAGCTTGATTTTCTAGCAGAATAGGCGAATTTTCTACAAAATCAATAAATTTTCAACCAAATAGTAGAATTTTCAAAAATTAATTATATTTTTCACAAAATAGTTGAATTTTCACCCAAATGGTTGAATTTTCTACCTAACAGGATGCATTTCAAACCAAATGGTCAGATTTTCAAACAAAAAAGACTGAAATTAAACCAAAAACAGTTAAGAATAGTTTTTTAACTAAATAATTGAATTTTCGACCGAATGTATGAGGTTTATAATAAAAATATTGATATTATAACAAAAAAAAAAGAATTTTCAACAAAATAATATATGCATTTCCTATCAAATAGTCAAATTTTCAAATAAATAGTTTACTTTCAAGCTAAATAGTTGAATTTTCACCTAAAAATAGGAAATTTCTGAAAATAAATATGTAATAGTTACATCGTTAAAGGTCAAAGCATCCACAACTGTAATTTCGTGATTGTGAATTCTCTTTCGTTAAAGCTCGTTGGCTTTAATGAACACATTCTCATCACGAATCGATTCGCACTCGATTTTTTCAAAAATTCGAACTTTTCTACATTATATTCAACTCTATTATACCAAATGTATATTATATGTATTTCTGTACCTCAGCCTGGGATTGCTAATTCAGATATTGAAACATAAAGTACAAATTTTATTTATCATGATAATTTCAATATTTTTTTCTTATTTTGCATCAAACTTAATCCTCAACTACCATGAATAATATATCATTTCAATAAATTTATATTATTAAAATTCATAATATGCATTGGTTTTGAAACAAACGTATTTGCATTGTCTTGTTTTTGTAATTAAAAAAAGTGCGCGTCCCATAAAAAAAAAACAATTTGGTTATAAACATTTTATTGCAACTTGTGTCGTTTTTTCATATATTTATTTTTTTATTTTTATAGTTTTTTGTTTAAGATTTGAACCAAAAATACGCATCCTAGCGTAAAACGATTCTAAGAAAATAATTATAACAAAAGTTTATAACAAATTTGTAAATCATTTTTGGTTGAACGACTTTTTCTATTAATTTTTTTTCATCCCTTGTGTGTTTTCTTAAAAAAAAATTTATTTTTATTTCAAATGATATAATTTTTCTATTCTTAATTCAGTTTTTTACGAATAAAAAAAACTACGCATTCTATTAAAAAGTGATCAATTACAAATTTATAGATTATATTTATATGCACAATTTTTCTTTCTTCATCTTTTTTCATGTCTTGCATGGTTTGACCGCAAAATGGAATTTTTTATTTTCTATTATTTTTTGTGCTATCAAAATTTGAATTTTTTATTTTCCAGGAAAATTTAAAAAGTTATTATGATAATCTTGTAGGGTGTTCAAAATGCAACGTTTTTTTTTCTCGCAAAATTTTTTACAATATTTCAATTTTCAACCGCTGAGATGAATTTTCAAACAAAATGATCAATCTTTTTTAAAAATGAGTTTAAACAAAAGATTTCAACATTTAATCAAAAATATTCAACAACACTCAATCAACATTTAATCAAAATGTATTTTCAACAAAATACATGAATTTCTAACAAAATATCTTAACATTCCAACATATAGTTAAAATTTTAATCGAGAAGATGATTTTTTTAACTGAGAACATTATTTTTGCTACCAAAAAGAAGAATTTTCAACAAATAATTTGATTTTAAACCAAATAAATTAATTTTGAACCATAAAAGTAATAGTTAAGTTTTAAGTTAAAAAATGAAAAAACGAAATAAATGAATGAAAAATTTGAAAGTGATTTTGAAATTGATTAAGAAAGGGATTTGGTTTAATGGTGTAATAATAATAATATTTAATTAAATAAAAAAAAATTATACATTAAATTGAAGTTCGTCTTTTTAAGTATTATTATTATTATTATTATTATTATTAAACTGTACCGGTGCAGGGCCATCATTCACAAAATTCGTAAACTCTGTTTAAATTTATCATCAGAAAACGTACTAAATTAAATTTAATTATAATAATAATAAACAAAAGAATTTCAAGTTAAATTAAACATATGAGATTTTATGGTTGATAATAATACCCTAGCAATCCATTTAGGTTTCCAGAGAAAATTTAAAATCATTGTCTGAACCCTTATCAAAAAAAGGTCAAATTTCTTTTCAAAAATTCTGCGATGCAAAAAATTGGCATGCAGGTTATCTTTCGTCTTTTTTGGTTTGAAATTCATATTTTTAATTGCAACTTCAATTATTTACTTCCAAGTTAATCTACTTTGTATAAAATATCACAGTTTGTAGAAACCTAATATTTTTGTTAGATAATTTATTTCTTTTGTTCAAAATATATTTTTTTTTGTAAATTGTTTTTTTTTGTCATGAAATTAAGAACCTTGCTGGGAGGTTCATCTTTGCTTCGAAACCGAAATATTTTGTTAAAAATTCAAGTATTCGATTGAAAAATCATTTCAGATTCATCTTTCTGGCTGATGATGGAACTATTTTGGTCCAAAGTTTAAATTACTTAGTTTAACATTTTTTGTTTCTGGTTAAAAATTCTATTATTTACTTTCAAATCGATCGACTTTATAGAAAATTCGAACATTTTGTAAAAAAAGTCGCTTTTTTGGTTGACAATGAACTATTTTTGTTTAAAGTTCACGTGTTTTTTCTAGATTTCGTTTTTTTTTTTTAGAAAATTAAAAACCTTGTTTAGAAATTCATGTTTTTTGAAAACTAAACTATTTTGTTGAAAAATTAATTGTTTAGCTGAAAATTCATTTATTCTGTTAAGATATTGTCCTTTTTGGTAGAAAATTGATCTTTATAGCCAGAAATTTAACTATTTGATCAAAAATTAGTTTTTTTTTTCTTGAAAATTAATTTGTTATACTGGAAGTTTAAGTATACAATTTTTTATTGTAAATCTTTTTTTTTGTTGTTAAAAATTAGATTATTTGGTTAAAAATCAAATTTTTTACTTTCAAATTAACTACTTTGTAGAAAATTCAACAATTTTGTAAAAAGGCCATGTTTTGTCTGACAATGCACTTCTTTTGTTTAAAATTCATGTTTTTTTTATATTTGGTTAGATTCATCTTTTTGTTGAAACTGAACTATTTTGTCAAAAATTCAATAATCTGGTTAAAAATTAATTTATTTTGTTGAAAGATTGTTTTTTTTTGTAGAAAATTTATTTTCTAGCTTGAAAATTCATCTATGTGGTTAATTATTGAACAATTTTGGGCGCAAATTTACCTATTTTGTTGAAAATTGTTTTCTTTTTTTGGAAAATTAATTTATCTTACTGAAAGTTCAAGCATTTCATTTTGGATTGTAAATCTATATCTTTAGTTAAAAATTGTATTAATTGGTTTCAAATTCCTGTATTTTTTTTTCATTTTTTTTTGTCTAGAACACTAAAAACCTTGCTCAAAGAATAATCTTTTTGTTGAAAACTAAACTATTTTTTTTTAAATTCAACTATTTGATTGAAAATTAATTTATTTTGTTGAGAGTTCGTCTGTGTTAGTAGAAAATTTATCTTCTAGATTAAAAACTTATATTTATGTTTGATGATTTAACTATTTTGGTCGGAAATTTAACTTTTTTGTTGAAAATTAGTTTTTGTTTTTTTTTTCTTAGAAAATAATTTGTTTTACTGGAAGTTCGAGTATTCCATTTTTGATCTCTCGGTTGAAAATTTAGCTAATTATTTGAAAATTGAAATACTATTTGAAAAAAGAAATTTCGTTTGTAATAATTTAAAACAAAGTAAATTAAGTCTGAAATCTCATTCACAATTAAAAAAATTTTATTTTAAATAACAATTGAGCAGAATTTATTGATTTGATTTAAATTTAGTTTGAAGTGAATATTTGTCTTTTTTGTCTAAAATTTATATTTTCCGTTGAAAATTCAATTATTTACTTCCAAATTATTCTACTTCGTAGAAAAACCAACGATTTTGTGAAAAGGTCATTTCTTTGTTCAACAACGAACTTATTTTTATAAAATTTACGTAAGTTAAGAACTTTACTTTAGGATTCATATTTTTGTTGAAAATTGAACTATTTTGTTAAGAATTCAACTACTTGCTTGAAAATTCTATAACAATGAACTTTTTTGTTCAAAATTCATATATTTTTTTGATTTTTTTGGTAGAAAATTAAGAAACTTGACTGGAGATTCATCTTTTTGTTAAAAACTGAACTGTTTTGTTTATAATTCAAGTATTTGCTCAAAAAATCATTTATTTTGTTAGAAGTTTTTTTTTTTGGTGGCAAATTTATCTTCTAAATTGAAAATTCATCTTTTTGGTTGATGACTAAATTATTTTGGTCGAAAATGCCACTATTTTGTTGAAAATTAGTTAGCTTCATTTGTTGAAAATTCATTTGTTTTACTGGAATACTGGCCTAATTTTTCTGTTTGTTTAAAAATTAGATTATTCAATTAAAAATTCATCTGTTTTGTTGAAAATGTCTCTTTTTTCATAGCAAATTAATCTTCTTGAATGGAAATTCAACTAACTCGTTAAACGTTGAACAATAATATTTTAAAAATGTATTTTTTATTCCTAATAATTTAAGTCGAGGCGAATTCGATCTGAAATTTCTATTCTCATGAAAGAAGCTTTTATTTTTTACTGCAATTGAGAAGAATTGATGAATTTGATTTAAATTTTGTTTGAAGTAAATTTTCTTTTATTACTTTAAAATTTATGTTTTCCGTTGAAAATTCAATTGTTAACTTTTGAATTAACTATTTTGTGGAAAATTCAACAATTTTGTAAAAAGGTCATTTTTTGTTTAACAACGAACTTCTTTTATAGAATTTATGTATTTTTTTTCATTTCTTCTTTTGCTAGAAGATTAAGAACTTTAATTTAGGATTCATATTTTTGTTGAAAATTGAACTATTTTGTTAAGAATTCAACTACTTTATTGATAATTCTATAACTTTTCAAGAAGTTTTTTTTTGATAGCCAATTTATCCTCTAGCTAGAAAATTCGCCTTTTTGGTTGATGATTGGACTATTTTGGTCGGAAATACAACTATTTTGTTTAAAATTATTTTATTCTTTTCTGCAGCAAATTAATTCGTTTTACTGGAAGTTTATATATTCCATTCCTCATTTTAAATCTATTTTTTTTCAAAATTGTATTATTTGGTTGAAAATTCATATATTTTGTTAAAAATTTATCTTTTTTGATAGCAAATTAATCTTCTGGGATGAAAATTTAACTAATTGGCTGAAAGTTGAACTACTCTCTTAAAAATTTATTTTTTGTTCGTGATGTTAAGTATTGCTTACAATTTTTTATTTTTTATTCAATTTGAGTTTTTTGCATTTTAAAGCATAATAGAGACCATCATTAAAACATTTCTTTTATAAATCAAGCTTATTAATAAACCTAATAATTTTTATAATTTCGTAGCTTCAGTCCGCGTAATTTTTTCCAAGGAGGGGAAGTGAGGTAAAGTTATGAGAAATTAGGGGAAATAATGGGAGGGGAAATAAGGGAAGTGGAAATAAGGGTAGGGAAATAATGGGAGGGGAAATAAGGGAAGTGGAAATAAGGGTAGGGAAATAAGGGGAGGGGAAATGAGGAAAAATAAGTGGAGGGATGTAGAGGAAGTCAGAGTAGGGGAAATAGAGGAAATTATGTTGAATGTGGGGGTGTAGAGTGGAAATCGAAATCGAGAGTTAGTGTGAGTAGAAAAAGTGAGGAGAAATTGGGGATAGAATTAAGAATAAGTGAGGGGAAATTATGAAAAACGAGAGTATAATAGTAGAAGAAGTGAGAGGAAATTAGGGAGGGGAAGTAGAAGGAATGCGTAACAGGGAAAATGATTACAAATGAGGGTGTGTATGGGAGGGAATATGAGAATTGAGAAAGGGAAGTAGGGGAAGAGGTGTGTTTCCTGGGGAAGCAAGGAGAGGGGAAAGTAGAGGAGAAGTTGGCGTAGGGGGAAGGGTTTAAGGGTGAAGTGAGGGAAGGGATAGTGGGGAAGTGTGTGGGTAGTAGGAGAGGGGTAGTAGGAGAGGCGTAGTCCGAGAGGCGCAGTAGGAGAGGCGTCGTCGGGTAGACGTAGTAGGAGAGGCGTAGTAGGAGAGGCGTTGTCGGGGAGGCGTAGTAGCAGAGGCGTAGTAGGAGAGGCGTGGTCGGGGAGGCGTAGTAGGAGAGGCGTATTCGGGGAGGTATTGTAGGATATACGTAGTAGGAGAGGAGTAGTAGGAGAGGCGTAGTAGGAGAGGCGTAGTCGGAGAGGCGTAGTCGGAGAGGCGTAGTCGAGGAGTGGTAGAAGGTGGGTAGTATGAGAAGCGTAGTCGGGAAGGGTAGTAGGAAAATGTGAGGATAGTCGTGATGGCGAAGGTTTGAATATCGATAGACTTGATTTTCAAAAGAAGTTTATAAATGATCGTGCAGGCCACGTGCCAATAAGAACTCTATCATTTTTCATTCCTATCTTTTTTCTTTTTCTTTTTATCGCTATCACTTCAGGAGAGCAGCCACTATTCGAAGAGTCATCTTGGCGCCAGCAGACTGCAAATACATGAGCATACACGTGAATATATTCATGCATTCATAATGAAAAGTTACCATCAGCAAAGCTTGGTTGCACTATAGCTTTATCAAAACAGACGACCGTGGATTTTAAGACTCAAGAACAACCGACTTGAGGGTGAATCCTGGGTCATAAATTATATAATTTCTCCAAGGACGTGACAATGTTCTAAATAATTTTTGCGCCAATCAACATTTTTCCTGACAGATAAACTGTATAGATGACTGAAACTTGAAAGCAATAATCTTTTAAAAAAATATTTATACAATATAGAAAAGCTGATTTTTTTCCTTTTTCTGAAAAAGGCCACTCTTTTAGGCTTTTTTTTAATGGTTGTAAGATAGGGTAGCATAGGTCAGTAAAAACCTGAAAATCAGGGAAAGGTCAGGAATGTTGAAAAAAATCTTGCAAATGTCAGAGAATTTTTATAAGACGCATATTAAATAACTGTCAAGGACAATAAGTTTTTAATTTTTGAATTTGCATTATTTTTCTTCGTTTGTAACATATACTATTTAAAAAATGTTATAGTATTGAAATTCTGGCCTTTTCATACTGATGGTCAGAGAAAATGAAAAATTTGTCAGGAAAAAGTTGAGGAATTTTTCAGTTTTCAGGACATTCCTCCTGACGATTATATTTTTAGTTCAGAATGTTATTATTTGATTGCATATCCAAAAATTTGGTTAAATATTCATGCTTTTTGTGTGAAATCTGTAAATATTTTGATAGGAAACTAGTTTTTTGAAAATTCGTCTTTCAAGTTTGAAAATTCATCTCTTTTGGTAGAAATTCAATCTCTTTTAATTTAAAAATGCAACTATTTGATTCGATTGAAACATAATCTTCTTTGGTTGAAGATTCAAGTTTTTTTTTTAAATTTGCCTATTTTGGGTAAATTCACATGCTTTTTATTTAAAATAAAAATATTTTTTAATTAAAATATCTACTATCCCATTATTTCTTAATTATTTATTTAAAATTCTATTCTTTTTGTGAAAAGTTTAACGATTCGGTTAAACACTAAATTTTTGGTAAAAGGCAAATCTTCTTTGTCAAAAAAGAAACTTTTTGTTTGAAAATTAACTTTTTTGTTGAAAATTCATATTTTCAGATTCATCAATAATTTGAATACACTTTTTTTTCTTGACGGAAAAATCTTTATTTGTTGAAAATTTGTCTTTTTGTTTGCAAAATTCACCTTCTGGGTTAAAAGTTTGAAATTTCATATCTCAGATTATTTAACAATTTGGTTAAAAATTATAGTTTTTGTTTAAATTAACTATTTTCATCAAAAGTAATCTTTTTTGGTTTGAATAAATAAATTTAAATTCGAAATTTTTTTCTTCCCTCTATAAAAGATTCTATGTTGCAAATGTTGAAAATGGATAGAAAAAAAAACAAAAACTGGGCTAGAGAAATCCGGAAAAAGTAAGGGATTTTTGAAAATGAAGATTTGCGACCACCCTTTGAAAATAATAAAATTATTACTAAATGTCAGTTTTCTTCATTAAAATGATGATTTGTTTAAAAAACCTTTTTTTTTGTCAAAATTAAATGTTTTTAATAAAAATTCAACTATTTCAGTTACAGATGTATCATTTTAGTGGAAAATGCACCTCTTCGATTTAAAGTTAATTGAAAACTTATGTTTCTTCTAGTTTAAAATTGATTAAACTTGATTAAACTATTAACTAGTTTCTTTAAAAAAATTCATTTTATTAGTCAAAGATCCATTTCGTTGGGTAGAAATTCAACTATTTTGTTCAAAATTAGTTTTTTAAATTAAAAATCAATTTTATGAACTGAAAATTTAACTTTTCCATTATTGATTGAAAAGTGATCGTTTTTAGTTGAAAAGTTAACTATTTGGTTGAAAATTCAAGAATTTAGTTAAAAAGTCATACTTATTGGGTGAAAAATTCAACTATTCTGGTAGAAAAGTAAATTTTTCGTCGAAAATTCATACTTTTCCGTTGAAAATTCAATTGAAGTATTTTTTGGCTGAAAATTCAACTAGTTTTTTGAAAATTCGTCTTTTCAGTTTAAAAATTCATTTATTTTATTAAAAATCGACTTTATTTTGGTGAAATTCAACTGTTTCTCATTTAAAATAAAAATATTTTATGATAAAAATATCTACCATCACATTATTTTTTGAGATTTATCTTTTTTAGTTGAAAATTTATCTTTTTGATAAAATATCTTTTTTTTTGTAAAAACTTAATTTCTTTTAAATAAAAATTTTGAGAATTTGTTGAGAATGCATGTATCTTGTTATAAATTTATATTTTTTGTTTAAAAAAATAATCTTCTTGATTGAAAATTCAACTACTAATTTTATTAGTTGAACATCAATTTCATTGGTTGAAAATTAAGCTATTTTGTTCAAAATTCGCTTTTTCTTTTGACAAATAATTTTATTTACTGCAAATTCAACTGTTGCATTATCGATTAAAAATTGATAGTTTCCAGTTATAAAAGTAACTTTTTGGTTGAAAATTAACTTTTTCATTGAAAATTCGTCTTTTGGGATTAAAAATTCGATTATTTTTGTAAAAAATTTAATGATTTGGTTAAACACTACATTTTTGGTAAAAGACTAACTTTTGGTTTGAAAATTAACTTTTTTGTTGTAAATTTATATTTTGAGATTGGAAATTTAACCGTTTCACAAAAAATTGGTGTTTTTGCTTAAATGTTCAATAATTTCAATCAAGTTTTTTTTTTACGGGAAAATTTTTATTTGTTGAAAATCTGTCTTTTTGTTTGGAAAATTAACCTTCTGGGTTGAAAGTTGAAAATTCATATCTCAAATTATTTAACAATATGGTTACAAATTAAACTTTTTTTTGAAAATCAAACTATTTTCGTCAAAAGTAAAATTTTTTTGTTTGTTTATAAAAGATTCTATGCAACCAATGTTAAAAATTGATAGAAAAAACCAAAAATTGTTCTGGCAAAAAAACCGGGAAAAGTCAGGAATTTTTGAAAATGTATTTGTGGCCCATCTATGTTGTTCAATTTGAAGAAATTATTTGAATAAATTACTTCTTTAATATTAAACGATTTTAAAAAGATAATCATTTCAAAAAGTCCAGAATTTTCATTTTTATGTTCTTAAATTAACAATTTTTTGTTTTAGTTCAAAGTAAACAATTTCAAACTACAATTCGACTGATTTCAAATAATTAAATCATTCTTTTTATTTGGAATTATTTAGTTTCTATCGTTTCAAAAATAAATTATTTTAATTTTTAGTGATTTTTATTTAAAATTAAACTTTTTTTAAAAGATTTATATTTGAAAGCAAACAAAGTAACATGTATTTAAATCTAAGGCTATTGAAAAATTTCTGATATTAAATTTCTAACGACTGTACTGGTCAAATAATTTTTGAAGAAACAAGAAAAAATATGCCTCGACCCAGATTTTAATTTTGATTTTAGATCTGATTTTAAATTTTATTTGAAAATTTGTACGGGGTACCACGGAACCATAATCGACCAGAAAATCCCATACACAAGCACCTTTCAATTAAATTTGGTTCAGGCCAACCGTGAGATTCCAAACCTTTCAATTTGAAATTTGTTCACCTTCAAACTCCTGTCTGTAATTATTCAATTTGAAACGATTTCTTTTTGAAACCAGACATTATCAAATTTTTAAAGCTTTGAGTTGAAAATCGTTTAATGTCCAAAGCTTTTAAATTTATATTGTTCAATTTTTCACTACTCTAATGTTATTTAATTTAATTTTAAATCCTTTGAATTCAAAATGTGTGATTTTTGAGAATATAATGTTTGAATCTGAAATTATTTAATTTAAAATTCTTGAGAATTGCTCAATTCTACATTACTCAAGTTTGACAGATTTTAATTCAGATTTGTTGAATTTCAAGCACTTTCAAATTTCATACTTTATTTAATTTCTTTTTATTAATCCAGACCTTTTAAAACTAAAGGTCAAAACATAAAAAACTGTAATTTGGTGATTGTGAATTCTCTTTCGTTAAAGCTCCTTTGGCTTTATCGATTACATTCTCATCTCGTATCTCTGGAGTTGCTTATTCAGATATTGTAGAGTAAAGTACAAGTTTTATTCATCATTGTTAATTTAATATTTGTTTCTTATTTTGCATTAAATTTTATTCTCATCTACCCTGAGAAATTTATAATTTTGAATAATTTATATTATTACTGAAAATACGCATCCTAGCGTAAAGTGATTTCGAGATAATTTGTAGATATAATTTAAGCGAAAAATTTGGTTACATAAAATGTTATTGTAGCTTGTGTCCTTTTTCCAAAAAGATAATTTTTTGTTTTTAATATATTTTCATAACAAGAGTTTATAACAAATTTGTTTATCCTTTTTGGTTAGAAAAATTTTGTCTTCCATTTTTTTCGCCTCTCACGTCGTTTTTCCAAAAGTTTATTTATTTTTATTATTAATCTTGTTTTTTACGATCAAAATAAAATCTACTTGTTCTATCTAAAAATTACCAATAAGACATTTTTAGATCCTTTTTCAGTGAACAACTTTTGTTCATTAATTTTTTCCCTACCTTGCGCCGTTTTTCAAAAAATTTAATTTGTTTATTTTGTACGACTGAAACAAAAACTACGCGTCTATAAAAAAATAAATATTAATGAAAAATTTGTAGTTTTTTTGCATGAGCAACTTTTGCCAATTTTTTCTCATAGTTTGTGTAGTTTGTCCAAAAATTAATTTTTTTACTTTTTAATGTTGTTTTTAATTTTTTAACTTTCATTCAAAGAGATAAATTCCTAACCAAACGGATAAATTTTCAACAAAGAAGGTTAATTTTCTACCAAATAAGATTAATTTCTAATAAAACTTTCAAACTTATCAAATAAATATTTGCAATTTTGAAGGCACTTACAACATAACAGTTAATATTTTGATCAAAGAAATGAATTTCCAACCAAACATATTATATTTACACCAACAAAGTTTAATTCTTAACAAAAAAGAAGAATTTTCAGCCAAACTTGGAGTAATTAATTTTTCAGTTAAAAAAAAAAAATGTCACCAAACAAACTCAAAACAAAATAGCTAAGTTTAAAAAAGAGGATTTTCAACAAAAATGATGAATAATCAACCAAAAAGATTAATTTCCAATAAGTAGTTAAAGTTCAAACCAAAAAAGATGAATTCTCAAATAAAATATAATAGTTGATATTTCAACCAAAAAAATATTTTAATTTTAATCTAGAAACAGCTAAATTTCACCAAAAAAAGACGAATTTTCAACAAAATAATTCAATCCCCAACCAAAAAAAAAAAAAAAAAAAAACCACGCGTCCCATAAAG
>JAABKJ010003240.1:13581-26327 GCA_011634705.1 Andricus grossulariae
TCCCATAAAAAAGTAATCGCTAACAACTTTGTAGATCTTTTTTGAACGCAAACTTTTTGCTGATTCATTTTTTTTCGTACATTGCGTCATTTTCCAGAAATTTTGTTATTTAAAAATAATTCCTAAGCTTTTCATTTTTAAATTCTCAGAAAATTTAACACAGTTTTGAAGTATTCACTGAAATAATTTTATTGTAAATGAAGATGAGAGAAAAAATTGATGAACAATGTTGGAAAACCACAAAAAGTAAATTATTTAATTGTTGTTTCGCAATGCTATTCATTCAATTAAGATTTTTCAATTAAAAAATAAGAATGGAAACTTCAGGCCTTAGTATATTCAAATTTTATAATATTAAAAAATGTTATTCAGATAAATTTTTAAACAATGATAAGTAATATTTTAAGGATACAAAATTTAAAACGGTCTGCCCACGCTCCTTATTTTCAAATAGTTTTTTTACAGAATTTTTTCTCCAGAATTCCAATTTCTGAACTGAAAAATAAAATTCTACACCATTTGAAGATTTTATAATGCTTCAATAAATGTAGAGTTTACCAAAGTCTGTACACACTTTTATTTTATTTTCTACTTATACAAAGGTTTCAATTACCAAATTGATTACCTTTTTAATAATGGTATATTTTTTTATTACAAAAACTTAACAATTATGTATAATATTATTATGAATAGAAATGTTAAATAAAACATACTATCACAAAATAACAAACAATTATTTAACATTATGATTCTTCTTTTGTAACTAATATTTTTTGTTCGAAAAAACCGATTTCAAGTGAGAAATATTTACATGACCTAAAATTATTCCAAAATTGTCAATTCTAAATCTTGTTTGAATTATAATGATTTTCGTTTGGAAATACTAATTGTCCAACATACCCTAATATTACTTGAAAGTTATTCATCTTCTATAAAATCAAATGATTTTTTATTAAAAATGTCAATTTCTGACCAAAAATACTAACACAATCTGAAATTCTTCAACCTTGTGAATTTTATTATTCCAAATAAAAATCATTAATCTAAAGATATTTTTTCAAATACAAATAATTTCCTACGAAAAAAATTAACATAGCAGAAAATTGTAAAATTTGTGAGTCTTCTTGAAAAAAATTTCGAAATTAAAAATATCGAATTACCGACGAAAACACCAACATAATCCAAATTTGTGAAAGATTCTAAATCTTTTTCAAATTATAGTGATTTTTGTTTTAAAATACCAATTGTCGATGTGAAAGTCCAACATAACCTAATATTGTTTGAAAGTTCTTCAACTTCTTTGAAATCGAATGATTTTTCAATAAAGATTTCAATTTCCGACGGAAAACAATAACAATATCCGAAATTTAAAAAAAAAGTTGAAAGTTTAAAAATGTTCAGATCCGAAGAAAAAAACTAACACAGCCTTACATTAAAAAAAAATTAAAGTATTCTTCGGAACTTTCTGATTTTATACTACAATTCTTTTATAAATATTTCCAAAAACACTAACATAAAACATGTATAATATTTGCAATAATTTATCGAATAATTGGAAAACTTGATTTAACCGCGAAAGTGTATTAAAAAGCACAATTTTCTTTAATTCGCATTAGGTTTTCTATGATTTTTTTTTATTAAAAAAGTTTTTTGTAGATTTCATTATCAAATTTGAGATATAAAACAACTTCAAATAATGAAAAGACAATCAGGTTTTCAACAAAAATGATTGTAAATTCTCGAGACATATTGTTGTACCACATTTTTCATGAAAGAAAATAAATTATTTATTCATAATTTTATTATTTATTAATTGTTGGAAAATTGTAGATGTTATAAGTTTCTCCATCAGAAAAGTCAGAGTTCTTGAAGGATCACTCCTGACTTAGCATCAGATCTGCACAGATCTTTTTAAAATTTTTTTATATTAGCGAGTTTTTATATCAATATCTCGCATATCTACAGTTCTTCATATAAGTAATTAAACTCAAATGAACACAAAGATATAAGCAATGCAGGTCATAATGATCCTCGGATCGTTAATTTAAGTGATAAACAAATTCCATATGAAGTTAATGACTCTCTAAGAACGGCAAATAAATTTAGTTCATCCGTTTAACTAATAAACGCAATATAGTTTTTAATATACTTAAAGACGTTGAGTCTTATATTAGACTGTTTAAAAATGTAGATGATCGGGATATGCTTAGGCATAGAGTTCTTAATTCGGCACAACATTTTTTACAGAATAAGAAAATTTCACAGTCTGATAGGTTTTTTGCACAAAGTATAAAAAAACACAATGTTTTATTAAATAAAATGAAGAACTTTCAATTATGCATGCAGATAAAGGTAACATTACTGTTGTTCTTAATAAGGAAACTCATAATAAGAAAATTCATAATTTATTAAATGATGTCACAACATATGAAAAATTAAATGAAAATCCCGAAAAAGAACTGAAAAAACAAACTTATGAACTCACGGCGAATCAGTGGTTATTTAGGTGAAAATATATCACGTCGTGATATGTTAATTCATGACACCAACATCCCTAGAATATATGCTTTACCTAAAATTCAAAAACCAAATTGTTCATTACGACCTGTTGTTTCTTTAATTAATACTTCAACATTTCAAAATGTCTAAGTTATTTATTAATATTCTTAAAGAAGCTTTATGGGTACCGGAAAGTCAACTTAAAATTTCTCTCGAGTTCAAAAACGTAATAGTTAAAAGAAAAATTCCTCCTGATCATATTATGGTTTCATTAGATGTATAATCTTTATTCACTAATATTCCTATTGATTTAGTGATGAACAGTATTTTAGGAATGTGTATTTACAAAAAAATTTTTACAGGTTTACGTTTATCAATCTGATAATAATTTTTACCGACAAGTGTATGGGAATCATGCGGATTCTCCCATATCACCTGTTTTAGCTGACCTTGTTATGCAAGATTTGGAGTCAATAATTATCAAAAATTTAGATTTTACCATTCTATTCCATTTCCATCCGAGGCTGAAATTCACACATGAAATAGAATCTAACAATTCTATTTCCTTTTCAAACGTTAAAGTTATGGAAACCAATGATGGCACTATTATCACGGATTAGTACGGAAAAGATACTTATTCAGGCAGATACATTAACTTTTTGTGTAACCATCCCATTCAGCATAAAATGACTATTATTAAAAATCTCGTAGACACATAGTTGAAATTATCACATAAATCTTTTCAAAAGTCTCACATTGATTTTATAAAAAACATTTTGTCACTTAATGATTATCCAAAAGAGTTTGTTCAAACACACATGAATAATAAAAAGATCCTTTACCACAACAAATTAATTCACATCTATATTATAATTTAGATTTCAAGCGAATTGTTGCTATACCTTTTCATGGTAGTTTGTCTTTTGAAGATGAAAGAATTTTTAGTGAATTCAGCATTAAAACAACATTTAGGATTGATTCAAAACTATATAAGTTTATAAAACTAGGCAAAGATTCTCTTAACATTTTGCAGCTCGGTAATGTAGTATATAAAATTGTTCGTTTAAATTGTGATAAATGCTAATTAGGTGAGACCGGTAGATTACTTTCCATCAGAACTAAAGAATATCATGATAATTTCAGACCCAATCCTATGAACCATAATGTTATTGCAAAATATTAGGTTGAAACTGATCATCAATTTCACTGGGAAAATGTATTGGTTTTATACCGTGAACCTAATGAGTTTAAAAGACTTGTGGCGGACATGTTTTTTATTAAGAATGAGGGTGATAATTGTTTAAATATTATAGTTGATCTTACTAATTTTAGTCCATTGTACAACGTAATACTAGATTCTTTAATTTAAGATCTAGAGTTTTTTCCTTAAGCATACTCCTATCATCATTTAATCGTTATTGTTACAATTTTAGCAGTTGTTAATTTGATAATTTTAATTTGTTTCTCATCCTTACTTTTTTATCGAATATGTTTCATTTTGGTATATAAAATGGTTTTTCTCTTTCTCTTCATTTAAAATTGCACTATTTTCTTCACAGAACTAACTTGAGATGAGTTTTATGTGAGAGCATGAATCTTTTCGACTTCAACATTTTGGTTTTTTCCAATTTAAAAAAAAAGAACTTATATTTGACTCGGATTCCTGTTTCCTGATGAGGAGAGCATTTGACTCTCGAAACGTGGATTGATTAGAGGATCCTCTGAACAGCATCAAGGTCTTTTTATTTGGTCTGAAATATGTCATTTTATATCTTTTACGTTATTTATAAACTTAACATTTTTTATTTGTTTTAATAAATAGAGCACCCATGAATGGTACTTTTCTTTTCAAAAACTTTCATACGTAAAAATGTACAGTTTTAAACAATTAGGAAAATGTTTTTTGAATCAAGCAAGTTCTTTCTTTGATATAGAATCAAACAAATATCTGATTGACTTAAACAAACAATTTTGTTTATTCAAACAAAATTTATTTTACTCAAATAAGCCATTTGTTATGTCAAACAAATTTTATTTGAATCAAACAAGTGATATCTTTGAGATAGTATCAAGCTAATGAATGATTCAAACAAACATTTTTCTGAATGCACGCGTTTCATTGCATATCTTGGTTCAATCCAAATGCATTTATATTGTTTCTTCATCGGTACAGCAGAACAGATTTGGTATTGTTCTCACAATTTAAAAAAATTATCATTAGAGGTTGAAGGCTTATTAAAAGAAACTGTAATTTCAAATTGGGAATAGAATTTTGGGTATGCTAAAATCTCATCATGAATAATTAGTAATTCTGCCACGTTAATATTGAAAATGACATAACTATGTTTCTCACGCATGTCCATCTATTCAGGTTTAGGGCATGTCATTATTTTATTAGCTTACTGCCAATCTGTCTGCCGGATTGATATCATGCTAAGTTATGCATGAATCTGATGCCGAAGGAGATTCACATGGAGATGAACCTATTCATAAATAAATAAATATATATATATAAATTATTTAACGCCTCAACGTTATATCTTTATGTTCCGAATTAACAGTGTAAACATATCACTCATTTTAATTCATGTAAAAAAAACACTAGGGTTTCAATTTTGTTTCTGGTGATTTTGTTACAAACTGATTTTGAATCTCAGTCATGCTCACCCTCTTGATCAATATTAAAATTAAAAAACCAATGAGCTGCTTTTAATATTGGTTTTTCTCGATATGAACGACTGATGGTTTAATTTTTTTAAATTCATTATGACGCCGTTTTTTGTTCAAAATGCAACAATGGTTCACATATTATGTGGCACTGAAGCTGATTCACCTCCTATTTTTAAATACAAAATATAAATGTTAAATTAATATAAATATAATGATGTAAATATAAATGATAATTAAATTCTTCAATTTTTTTTGTTATTGGAGAACATTGATATAATTTAAAAATTAACTCAGATTAATTCAACAGATTATGGGCCGTCTATAAACTCTTTTCCTCTTTTTTGAAGAATTCTTATTTTGTTTCCTGTTTTCAAAAAATGTCTTATTTTCCTCGTTTTCTCGCTTAACTTTGAACTGAATTATTAGAACCTAATAACGAAATTCAACTATTCTTGGTTGAAAGTATTGCTTCTTTTCTGGTAAAACGACTAAAATTATATTTTTAGTTCGTAATTCATCTCGTTTAGCAAAAAAAATCCTACCATTTGGTTCAAAATTGATTTATTTTGTTGAAAATGCAACTATTTCGTTGAAAAGTTATCCTGTTTGGTCAAAAATTCAACTACTTAGTTTAAGTTGAACTGCTTTGTTAAATATTAATTTTTTTTTGTTGAAGACAAATATTAATCGAGGGCGAAGGACGAAATACGTGATAAAAATGTGTTCAATAAAGCCAAAGAAGCTTTAACGAAAGAGAATTCACAATCAAAAATCAAAAAATTAATCTTCTTAGTAGAAATATAAACTTTTTGGTTGAAAATTCAACTCTTCGGTTGAATGTTCAACTATTTCCTCAAAAATACAACTCTTTGCTTGAATGCTTAACTCTTTTGCTTAGAATTTACTTTTTTACAGATTTATCATTTCATTTAAAAAATTTTCTGTGTGGTTGAAAATTGAATTATTTGCTAAAAATTCTTTTCTTTTGTTAAGAATTAATTTTTTTAACTGGAAATGAAACTATTCAATATTGTGATTGGTCAAAAGTCAAATTCTTTATTTAAAGTTGAACTGCCTTCTAAAAATTAATTTTTTTCTGTTGAAGACTCATCAGTTTAGTTTAAATTCAACTATTTGGTCGAAAAGTAACTTTTTCGTTGAAAATTAATCTCGGGTTGAAAATTTAGCTTTCTCGTAGAAAATTCGTCTCTTTGGTTTGAAAACTTGATAAGAAATTCAATTGTTTGGTTGAAAATTAAATTTTGTTGCACAAATTAATCTATTTGAGTTAAAAATTCAACTAGTTGGTTGAAAATTTATGTACTTTGTTTACAAGTCATCTTCTTTCTCAGAAAATAATTATTCTTGGTTAAAAAATCAATTTTTTGGTTAAAAATTAAACTCTTTGCTTGAATATCCATCTTTTTCTTGATTTTTTTTTCTTTTTTTTAAAGATTTATCATTTTATTGGAAAATTAATCTCTTTAGTTGAAAATTGACATATTTTGCTAAAAATTATTTTTTTTCTGGTTAAATATAAATTTTTGCCACTGAAAATGAAACTATTTCATTTTTTGTTGAAAATTTATCTCTTTAGTTGAAAATTGATATACCTTGCTAACAATTCATTTTTTTTCGTTAAAAATTTATTTTTTTGACTGAAAATGAAACTATTTTATTATGTGTTGAAAATTGATATTGTACATTGAAAATTATATTTTCTGGTTGAAAATTCACGTATTTTGTTGAAAATTTGTGTTTTTTTGACAGAAAAATTATCTTCTTGGCTGATAGTTCCAGTTAAAAAAATTATTCTATATTGGTTTAGAATTTAACTATCTTGTTAAAAATTGGTCTTTTTTTGGTTGAATCAAACTATTTTCAGTAAAAATAAAAATATTTTCTTTTTTTTAAATACTATCACATGTTTTATTATACAAAATTTAACTTTTATTTTATTATTATTATTTATCATGTTGTTTATTTGATTTATTCATATTTATAATATATATATATTTTTTTTTATTATATATATGTTTCGTTGAGCATTAATTTTTTGTTGTTGAAAATTCAATAATTTGGTATAAAACTGAATTAATTGGAAAAAATTAAAATATTTAGTTGAAAATTGAATTTTTTGTTGAAATTTCATATTTTTGGGTCAAAATTTTTTGTTTAGAAGTTATTAATTGATATATTTGGGAGAAAATTTATATATATTGTTAAAAATTCGTCTATTTGTGTAGAATCTTAATCCTGTCTGTTGAAAATTCATAATTTTGGTTAAGAATTCAAATATTTTCTGGAAAATGCGCCTTCTTCAGGTAAATTCAACCAATCAAAAAACATACTTTTTATGGTTAAAATTTATTTATTTTTTTTTTACTGAAAATTTAACAATTCCATTTTTTGTCAAAAATTCGTTTTTTTGGCTTAAAAATTCAACTGTTTGAAATTTGTTATCAGAGAAAATTAAATTTAACTATCTGGTCGTGAAAGTAACTTGATTGTTAGAAATTAATATTATCGGGTTGAAAATTAAACGATTTTGTAGAAAATTCGTCTTTTTGGCTTATAAATTTATTTTAAATTTGGTAGAAAAGTAAATGTTTTGGGTTGAAACTAAATTTTTTGTTCGAAATTCTTCTTTTTTAGTGAAATTTCAAATAGTCGGTTGAAAAATCAATAAAAAAAAATTAAACTCTTCAGGCGAATGTTCTGCTCTTTCCTTGAAAATTCATGTTTTAAGATTCATCATTTCAGATAAAAATTTATTTGGTAGAAAATTTAACTATTTTGCTAAAAATTTGTTTTTTTTTTAAATTTATATTCTTGGCTGAAATTTCATTATCCTTTTCGATAAAAAATGCAACTTTTTTGTTAAAAATAATCCTTTTTGGTTAAAGATTTAACTATTTTCTTGAAAATTGGTATTTTTTGGTTGAAATCAACTGTTTTTGATTTAGAATTAAAATCTTTTCTTTTGTTGAAACATTAACTATTACACGTTTTCCAAATTTACTATTTCACGATTTGTACTTTTGGCTACAAATTTATTATTTTTAGTGCAAAATGAAACTATTTTGTCAAAAAAATGATCTATTATAAGACTATATAGCAGAAAATATGAGATTAACAAAATAGTTGATTTTCAACAAAATACGTTGAAAATTCAACTATTTTGTTAATCTCATCTTTCCTGATATGAAATTCAACTGTTTTTTTTAAAACACTATTTATTAGAGGATTCAACTATTTTGTTGAAAATTAATTTTTTTCGTTGAACTCAACTGGTTGATAATTCGTTTTTTTGTTTGTTTGGAAATCAGTTCTTTTTAACTGCAAATTTAAATATTCCATTTTTGGTGAAAAACTCATATTTTTTCAGTTGGAAATCCACCTAATACTTGGTTGAAAATACATTTAATTTGTTAAAAACTCTTTTGTTGGTAGAAAATTATTCCTATTCGAAAATGCATAATTGTAGATTAAGATTTCAGCTATTAGGGGAAAAAAGTAAACTATTATCTTGAAGGTTTGATCATTTTGTTGAAAAATCAACTATTTTGTTAATGCAACATTTTCTAGTATCAAAATTCAAATGTGTTGTTGAAAATTCGTCGCTTTGGCTAAAAAATTCTACTATTTGATATTTTTTATTAGAGATGTGTCACGTGTTGGAAAACATTTTTGCCCCCCTTCTATGTGACAATTTGTGATGTTAGGGTGGACGTTAGGGTATTAGTCTCTCCAGTGATTCAATCAATACAATTTCTGTTTTATTATTTTCCATCCCTCTTCAGCACCCTCCACTCGACGCTCTTTTAGGCGCCAGGATGGCTGCGTCCTTTACAACGTCTGTCGTACTGATACCATCCTCTCAGGGTCGATATTCCACGCAGTCGACCCCACCACTTCTTTTCTTAATTTCATTACATAATCAGAATTTTTACGTTTGATTCTGAAACAATCTATTTAGATAATTACGTTTTCCAAATAGAAAACGAAAATAGAAAAAAAAAATAGAAAAAGAAAAATTTTAATGTATTTCTGACATTGCTAATATGTAATGCATTCTTATTTCAAAAATTTTAAATAACATGATTTCTTTGAAGAAATTGAGGTAAAATTATTCAGACTCAAAAGAATTCTGAAAATATTTATGAGCAAACCCTGCAGATCTTTTTCATGTTCATTTTTCATAAAATTATTCATGATAAAATAGATTTCTTTTCGATCTTATGTTTAAAATTTTTTGAATAGAGACATCAAACGCATGATTCTGAATTCTAAACTCGTGAATCTGCAGGGTTTTCTTATGAATGTTTTCAGATTTCTTTTAATCGAGTCTAAATAATTTCAACTCAATTTCCTGAAAAAATTTTTTTATTCAAAATTTTTTAAAGAATAATGCATTAAATATTAGCATTGTTAGAAATATATTAAAATTTTTGGATTGTTTCTTTTCCTATTTGGAAAATGTAATAATCTGAATATACTGGTTCAAAATCAACCGTAAGCATTACATCTGGGCATTATGATCTATTTTCCTTAATATTCATAATTTACATATTTTCAGGTTTTAGCCAATTTTTACATTTATACATTATATATGTTAGAATATATTTCTAAAGTATGTCATCCCGGCACTTATTGCAAAATTAGGTAGCTAATGGTATGTACATATTATGTAAAATGTTATCCTGGTACTTATCTAAAAATAAGGTTGCCATATAGGATGTACATATTTTTTTAATTAAAAAATCACCCAGATGGTTATCAAAAATAAGTTTTGATAGCCTCGTTGCCAATAACCACAGGTATTCTGATTGAATTGCCATATATACCCAGGCCGAAATATTATATATAGTTTATATATAGTGTGAAGTAATATATATAATATTCATTTGTTTCACATAAAAAATGTATGAAACAAATAAATATTATATATAATACTTCACACCATGTATATAATATTTCCGCCTGGGTAAAATATGTGCATTATTGTTCTTATGTATCAATGAGTACCTTTGTAATAATGTTATGCTGAATTTGTCGTAAAATTTTTTTAATGATGTTTTTTTAAATTTTCAGTATACACGTGTACATGCATGTATATATATGCATATATGAAAGTATATTTAGAGGCATGTATCTGTGTATTTATGTATGTATATGTCTCTGTTTAATTGCAGGTATTGTGCTTTGACTATTTAACTAGCATAAGAATTTTTTAATTAAACCTTGTATTTTCCCTATAAATAATCCCTGATCAGGGGGTGTAAATTGGCCGCAAAAAAAAAGAGTGACAGGTTGGTTTTGGTTTACTTTTTCTCTTTTTCCCCCTATTTTTTCATTTCGTTATTTTTGTCTCAAATGAAACGAAAATTGAGGTAGTTTGGAATTCTGTTTTTTGTTTTAATTGTGAATAATTTTCATGCTCATTTTGCATAAAATTATTCATGATAAAATAGATTTCTTTTCGATCTTAAGTTTAAAATAATCAGAATGTTTCAACAAAGTTCTATCTCTCGATAACAGAGAAGAAAACTTTTATCGGCATCTAAGACAATTTTTGTTTTTGAAAAAACCTGAAAGATAATCAGTTAAGAGAAGCATTTTAACAAACTGAAAAGTGTGCATCTTAAATTTATTTTACCAAAGATATTTTATTATTTATCATTAATTTTGAATCGAAAAATGTGTACATTTCTAAGATTGCTAATATTTAAGACATTATTCAAACAAAAATTTAAATAAAAAGATTTTTCTAAAGAAATTGGGTTAAAAATTATTTGACCTCAATTAAAAGAACTGTTACAAATATTCATAAGCAAACTCTGCAAATTAGAACAAATCATATAAGTTTAGTGTTTTTATTCGACCTGCTATTTAAAAAAAATTAAATACACTATTTAAAAATATTTTTTGCTAATGCCACTATTTCTTTACTTTACCTTGAAAAATATTTTTTAACTTCTTCGCTAATTGGCTAAAATAATAGCAATAATAAGTCATAATAAGTTATAATATATAAGTTATAATAAGTTATAATATATAAATCATATTATTATTATTATATATTATTAAATTATAATTATATTGAAATCTAAATAATACAATAATAAATAATTCAACAGATTACAACATACCGGAAAATTGTCTCAACTGCTGATTAGTGGCCTAATGTATATAAATTACGTAATTTTTTTTCTGAAATTTCGTACCCACGTACCCCCCTTTATTAGTTGAATTTTTGTCCAAAAAGATGAATTATTAACAAAATACATAGATTTTTAACCAAGTAGTTGAATTTTCTACCAAGAAAATTAATATTCTACCAGAAAAGATAAATGTTCAACAAAATACATAAATTTTTAACCAAATGCTTAAGTTTTCAATCACAAAGAATAACTGTCTACTAAGAAGACGAATTTTCAAAAAAATGTCATACATTTTCAACAAATTTTATTTGAATAATTTTCAGTTTATATTTGTTCCGTTTCTAACAATTTTTATCTAAAGAATTAAATTTTTTCACTAAAAGGATCAACTTTAACGAAAAATGTAATAGTTAAATTTTCATTTGAAAGAATTACTTTTAAATAAAAAGAAAACGAATTCTCTGAAAAAATGTTGAATTTTCAGTTTAAAAAATTACTTTTTAATCCAAAAATACGAATTTCCAACTAAAATTATGAATCTTTAACCGAAAGAATGAACTTTAAAAAAAAATCAACTTTCAACAAAGGAGTTGAAGTTTCAACCTGAAAATATTAATTCTCAATATAACATATAAATTGAAAAAAAGTTTTATACAAAAAATCGATTTTCTATTTAAAAAAATGAATTTTCAACAAAATACATACATTTTCAACCAAATTGTTAAATATTTCATCAAATTGTTGGATTTTTAAGCCAAAATGGCGAATTTTCCACAAAACAGTTGGATTTTCAACAAAAAAGTTAATTTTCGACCAATGAGTTGAATTTTCACAAAATAGTTAATTTCTCAGTCAAAGAAATTAATTTTCAACCAAAATGAATTGATTATCTATGAAAAGATGAGTTTTCCACAAAACACATACATTTTTAATCGAATAGTTAATGTTTCTACCGAATTGTTGAATTTTCAAGCCAAAAATACAAATTTTTTGCAAAACAATTAAATTTTTAACAAAAAAAATTCATTTTAAACCGGAGCAGAATCATTGTTAACCAAACAGTTGCATTATTAGGCAAAACTGGTAAAATTTTCACAGAAAGAGATGAATTATCAAACAAAAAAGATATGTGTAAGGTTCAAAAAAATAGTTTAATTTTCAACCAAAACAAATTTGCAAGTCAAGGAAGAAAACATGTGGCAATTAAGTTGTTGAAGTTCTAAGCTAAAAAGATGAATTTTAAACAAAACGGTTGAATTTGCAACCAAGAGGTGTTACTTTTGAACAAAATTGTTAAATTTTCTACAAAATAATTCCCTTTCAAACCTCGTGAACAATCATGGACTTTTGTCATACCCCCCCCCCCCCAACTGAATGTTTAATATATATATATATATGTGTATATCATATAAT
>JAABKJ010003241.1:0-26325 GCA_011634705.1 Andricus grossulariae
ATATATTTATATATATATATTAGGGTGACTAAAAAAAAATGCTTTTGGGTTTCTTAGAAGTGAAGGGCAAATAGCGGTAGTTTATGCGATTGTTGATGCCAGATTTTTTTTAAATTTCAAAAAATATTTAGCGTTGGCCCATCGTCTTTGAAGTTATTATGTAATTAACATGGGCAAAACCAACCTTTTTTCATTTAAGATTTTAACCACGAAGTTATCCACTTTTTAATGTGAACTTTTAACATGTTGTTTTTCAGGCCCCTAGAATCCACATGAAAGCATTTTTTCAATGAAAATTTCATCAAAAATGTTAATTACGGTTGCTTGAAAAGTGCCATTTTCACTGTTCCTACTGTTTTCAATGTCTAATAACGGCCCTGATAATTTATATGTTATACTGAAATTTTTAGAATATGTTCCTCGAAGGTTGAAGATCACATTTTTTCAATAAAAGCAGATTAGAAAAAATATAAATAAGCCTGCTACAATGAAAACAAATCTGAGTAAAAATTTTTAAATATGACAGTTTTCGGGGCGGAGCGGTGATCAGCTCGGCCATAAAAGTCGATCATAGTGGGTCTTGACACCATAAACTCATAAAGCTGGCCCTTTCACGGCAAAGCGTTCTGTAATTATATTTCCCTTCATCAGAAAAGGCAGTAATAATAATTCAAGGGACGCTAACTAATCTTGTTATAAAGTCATATGGATGAAAAGAGCTGAGATTGCACTTTTACGATCGACTCTTCACTTATTGAAATTCTCAGCTTTTGCAATGACGAAGTTCATAGACGATGGGCCACCTCTGAATATTGTTTAAAATTTTAAAAGAAATCTAGCTTCTACGATCTATAAACTACCGTTATTTGCCCTTCACTCCTAAAAATCCCAAAAGTGTTTTTTCTGGTCACCCTAATATATATATTTGATTCTGCTATAACAATAAATCCAATTTATTGAAAAAAAAATCTTTTCTAGGTCCATGCTTCACATGTGACTCAAATAGGAAATATAAGGCAAATTTTGCCCGAAAGTGCCGTCAAAACTCGAAATGAATTGATAACGATTCCCGACGAGTGGATGGGATTATCAAACAAAAAATTAGAAGCAAAAACAGAATAATAATTTGAAAAAAGATGTAGATCCCGTGTTACCACTGCATGGTCAGATTTTTAATATCGACGGACATCAATTTAAAATTGATGTTTCGGTTTTTTTCCTAGTAAGTAAAAGTTTCTTGTTTTTATTATTATTTATATTAATTTTTACCAGGCGTTCCATTAATTACTATTTGTTTTATTTTTACAGATCATTGAATAAAGAACTTATAACGCCTAGAAAATACGTTCATTTGGCGAATCACCTGGAACAAAAAGTTGAAGCAAATTAAAATTGTTCAAACAATTGAAAATTAGTTAGTCGATAACTGGATATTCTTAAGTGACCAACTAGTTATTACTTATGACAAAAAGCGTTAATAAGCCACAATATTACGTAAAATTAAAATTTGTCACTTATGGGGTTATCTTTGGGGACCCATAAGAGTGCCTTAAAGTCATTCACCCTGAACATGTATGATTAATTTTTAGTATCCCAAGCATCATATCGAAATACGGAAGTATATTAAGTGTATTTTATGAGACATTTTTACCTCCCAAAAAGGATTTGAATATAAATTAGAATGAGAGAATAGTTGTAAGAGCTGTAAATTGTAAATCTAAATTGTAAATTATAGCTATAAATGCACTATCTAAATTTGAATGAGTCAGCAATGGGTTGCTGCATCTAATCAGTAAAAAATGTTCACTGACTCAATTAGCTAAAAATGGGTCACTGTTTTCAATCAGTAAGAATTTTTCACTATATCATTGGAAGACCACTGATTCAAATTTAAAGATCAGGAAATATAGTATGCGTTTTTTAATACCCTACTAAAAAAAAGTCAGGAATCGTCACAAATGGTCAGAAGTTATGACGATTCCTGAACATCCTGACCATTCCTGACGAGTCTGACTATTCCTGAAGATATGCTAATTCACATCCTATCAGGTACCTCATCGGCGAGGACCGCAGATAGGCCAACCCAAAAGGATTAAAAATTGAAAATGATTTTTTTTCAATGATGCATATACAGATTCGAAAGTTAGAAATTCAGAATCAACGGGTTTCGTCGATTTCAGATACAGAGATACGTCGAAACGGACAAAGTTTTCAGATTCACCTTCAGAGTCATTTAATATATAAATATTATTAATTAAATATAAGCGAAAATAGAATATGCATAAATGAATAAAAATAAATAATATAAATAACCTGGGAAATATAAAAGGGATTAGGTTTTATATGGTATTCTATTCTTCGACCCCTAATAAAAAGGATTATCCTTCAAACCCAAGCTCTGACGATTTCTGAACATTTCTCATGAATTCTGCCTAATTCTGCCTTTTCCTGACGATTTCTGTCGAGAAACGTCACAAACGTGGTCAGAAATGGACAGAAGTCCTGACTTTTTTCCTGACGATTCCTGACTTTTTTTTAGTAGGGATGAATCATCATACAGATAAATGTAAACAAACATTTTTTATTCTTTCTAAAAACAAATTAAATTGAATGGCAGAAGTATCTACCTTCCTGAAACATGTAATATTAACGTAATATTGCAAGTGTATATTATATAATTTTAAATAGTACCGCGCTTTTTTGGTACATGCGCAATTGAAAACGTCGTATTTGCAGTATCACCTTAAAGAATGTCATATTTCATGTGCACTATCTTCCTTTCAAGAAAGACTAATATCTATAATTTTAGATTCTTCATTAAAATTTTCCCAGTGCAATATTATTTAATGTGAATTACAAAGCTAAATTTCTACCATACACTTGTGAAATTTTCGTAGTGAGTCAAGGCTGAAGTGAAAAAGGGCTCCATTGGAACCGTTTCAATCCATGCTTTGGATTCATTTAGAAACCATTTATCACTTTGGGTTCATTTTCAGCAAGAGAGGTTCCTTTTTGTTGCAGCTCCTTTGGAACTAAAAATTGCTTCTAATAGAAACCCTAGTTTTTTCTGTGTGTCTAGTTGTCCTATGTTTCAGTGACACTAGAGTGCTCTTCAGTTTCTAAAATGATGCAAATTTGAATTAGTTGCTTGGCATATTAGGGATTGTGAATGTTAATTTCTCATGCATGTCAACTGGCAGGGGCTTCCTAAAGATATCAGCAAGCTGTTCCTTAGAAGACACCCACGATATCCTTACATAGTCTCTTACAACACACTCTTTAACGCAGTACTCTCGTCTTTCTACCATGTGCCTTAGTCTATTACTGCCATTCGATTTGGCACATAATTGTGCTGCTAATTTATCATAATACAACATTATAGGATACAAGTTCCTACCTAGCATGTAGCTCATAGTTACATACTCAGATTGACACGTAGATAAAGCAACACTGCTTTGTTGATGAGTTCTCCAGTTTATTGAGTCTCCAAACAATTTTATAACGTATCCACAAGTTGTCAGTGATAGGTACTGAAAAACTCTCTTAACCATTTACCAACCAGAGACTGTAGGATTTAGTTGATGCCTACTCAAGACATTAGTCGCATACGAAATATCAGGGCGACTTGCATTCGCCAGATACAGCAAGGATCCTATGGCTCCACTGTATAGAGTGCTCGATGACAATGCTTTATAGTACTCGTCCTCCTCTCTATTATTTCTATTGTGATTTGATGCTTGATTTGTTGACATGGGTGTGAATACCGGTCTTGTATTCTTGAAACCAAAATGTTTAGGCATGTTAACTATAAATTTCTCTGGACTCATTTCAGGTTTTTGATCTTTGAAATTTCTGTTGATATTAACCCTGGCGGACCGGCCGAACGCGAGCATTACGCTACCGCGTAATGCTAAAGTAATACTTGAGTAATATGACATTATAATTATTAAAAGAAACAAAATAAATATGTAACCTATTGCAATTATAATAATACGTTGAAATGTACGTCAAATGGTCATGCCGTAATTGCATCAAGTTTCTTTTTCAGCATTAAAGAATGAAAAAATAATGTGTCTGTCATTGCAGTCTGCTAATGGCGGCTTCAAGCGGGTTGCCAACATGCAGGGATCCGACTTCAATGACAGCACATTGGTTTTTTTATTTTTTAACGCTGAAAAAGCAACTTGTTGCAAAACACGACATGACCATTTAACGTAAATTTTAACGTGTTATTATAATTGAAACAATTTACATATTTATTTTGCTTCTTTCAATAATTATAATGCCATATTACTTTAACATTATTTTAGCATTACTTTAGCATTACGCTGTAGCGTGATGCTTGCGTTCGGCCGGTCCGCCAGGGAATGCCAAGATATACTTGAGGATCACCGAGATCTTCAAGTGCATATTCTCTGCCTGAAGAATCCTTTAGGGCATTGAATTCTTTCGAGTCCTCACTAGCCAATAAGATATCATCAACATACCTGGAACTTACAATGTTTGGTTGGTTATTTTTCTAATAGATTTTGGATCTTTCCATTGTACTATACACTTGTTTATTTTTAAGTGTAGTTAACTCGTTTTGGATAGCTTCTCTCCATTTATCTCCCTCTGGAGAGTTAATCGCTTCTCTGTAGGTTTGAGGGTCGCCTTGGATTTCCGCTAACAAGGCGTGATACACAAAATCACTCTTTGTAACATCAGTTGTAGTGTTCTCAAGTTCTTCAGACATAATGAAGTAAACTCCATCTTGGTTGTCGTTTTACTTTAGCCTACTTCTCTTTCTTTGTGTAGGGGGTTCGTCATGCACTCCCTCTGATTCCATTGTAGCCAAAGTCTCGCTTGAAACAGTTTTTGAATCTTTGTTTTGTTCAGTTACAATTTCCAACACCTGCTTTTGATTTTTGTTAGAGTCATTTAGATCACCTATATCTTTATACACACAATTTCCCATAAATCTAATGTGTCTGGTCTCATAAAATTTGTGCTGCTCTGGTACATAAATTACAAACCCAGTTTGAATATACCCAACTACACATCTACAAATTTGGCTTTTACAGCCAAATCCCACATGCTTGGGGGCAAACCCGAATCAAGCATCATGGCTCTTACTTTCATTTCAAGGGTACGATTGAAACGCTCGGCAACTTCATTATGTTCTGGAGTGTCGGGGCAAGCTAATTGCAATTCTGTTCTAAAACTATTTAATACATCGATTGTCTCATTACTCGTAAATTCTGTACCTCTATCGCATCTGAGGAAACAAAATTTTTCATCATGTCCTAAGATATTTCTGAGACTTTTAATGCATTCTTTAATGCAATTGGCTACTTCATTTTTCTTTCTCATAAGATAAGTGGCTGCTAGTCTTGAGTAATCGTCTATTAGAACTAACACGAATTTGTACTCTTTGGGATGTGCTGTCAGACTTGTGGGACCCATAATATCGGCATGCAAGATCTCAAGTGGTCTACTGGCTGTAGTTCTCGTTTGCTTGGAGGGCAATTTACAACTTTTAGTCATTAAGCAGATCTCGCATTCCGATATACCTATATCTTTGTTTATTTAATTTTCACTTAACTTTTCGGGGTTAGTTTTTGCAAAATTTATCAAGTATTATTTCAACGCATGTCCTAGCTCGGTGTGCCAAAGCATAGTTTTACTCATAACTTTATTTTTTGAAGTTGAAGTGTTTTCGTAATCAAAATCCAAATTCTCATTCTCTTCCTGATCGTTATTCAAAACATGAACTTTCCTGACCAGAAAATTTTTACTAAAATCGCTATTAAGATTTTCTGGTTCCGATTTGCACGTGTTCTCAATTTTATCATTACCGATATTAATTATTTTGTTCGGTTTCCTCATCGTTTTATTTTTTAGATTCACTTATGTATTCTATCTCATTTTGTTTATTTTTTTCTGATTGTTCACTTCTAGTATTGTAGTTATGATTGAGTATTGAATGTACTATCATCGCGAACGATTTTATTTCATTTCGATTTTCCTTTATCCCATTGTTAATACGCAACTTTACAATCCAGAAATAGGGTCATAAATACTAATGCCTTTATCGCCAGGAAAATTTTCATTCCTTCATCTACAAATTTTCGCAGGGATAACAAATTTTCACTTAGATTACACGAGTATAAGACATTTGGCAGGATCAATTCACGGTCATTTTAGTTAACAAATTTGATTCGTCCTATGCCTGACGTATTCAATTGACTCTTTTTGTTTGCACATTTGGCCGAATTTCTATTTGACTCATTCAAACTATGGAAGAAAAGTTTAGATTTGCTCAGGTGTTGAGTAGCACCTAAGTCTGCAATGAATTTTGCAATGATCTCTCTCGAGTTTTATTTTATTTTTCTATCTCCTACTTTAAAAGCTTCAACTTCTTTATTCTCTCTTATGTCTAAAAAAGCTTGAGTTACAGTACCTTCATAATCCTCTGCATGAGCTGACAGAGCAATTCTGTCGTTATTGGCAGTAAACCCTCTGTTGCCACGGCCTCGACCTCTTTGTCCGCGACCACGTCCTCGGAATCCTCTTGCTCCTCTGTTTGAACCTCTTGATGAATTTTGGAAGTCTCGCGTTGGGTGAGTTTGATATTTACTTTGCCTTGATGTTTTAGCAGGTGGCTCGTTCTCGTCATCTTCTTGATATTGTCTTTTCATTAGGCAATTTCAAAAGATGTGGGCAGTCTCTCTTTTGCAGTTGTAGCAAAAGATGTTACTCTCCTCAGTACAGTTTTTGCTTATGTGCCCACGCTTTCCACATGTGTAGCAATCCAGTGATTTTCTCGACTCAGAGTTATTGCTTTGGTTTCTACGATTTCCAAAACCCCTGGCTCGTGGTGCTCTAATCCTTGACCTTCCACGTCCTTGTACATATAATAAGGAAATGGGTGGTTCTATCTTTGTAGTAGTTGATTCAACCTGTAAGATGAAATCCTTAAGGTTCAAATATGACATTTCTTCTCCCCCTTGTCTGGATCAACAGGCAGAAATATTTGCCACAGGAAAAGCTTCTACTACAGCTTGTAAAAATATATCTGGTTTGTTTTTATCACTCAGGTTTTCGACGTTAGGAATAGTTTCGCATGTCTGAATTTTCTCAAACTTTTTTAAGAACTCAGCTACTGTTTCCTTTCCTGATTTGAATTTTATTATTATTATTATTATTATTATTTTATATTGATTTTTATAGAGAGTTAAATACAGGGGCTCGAATTTTCAACATTTTACCGCGCACGATGATACTCAATAAACCGTAACTTCTACAAGAGTTATCCAAATTGACTTTTTTATGGAGGTTTTGAAAACGCTTTTTCATCAGCTTTACGCCAAATGCAATTATTTTAGATTTAAAAAATTCTTTAGGCTTAATTTTCTAATTTTAAACATATTTTGTGTTTTTCTCCAAGTGCGGCCGTAAATTTATTTTTCAAAATTATGTTTAAAAGAAAGCTTGACTTTCTCCTTTTAAAATGAGCCATTGTCGGAAGTGGGGCGAAAGAAATTGGTGGAGATATATAACACTTCTTGCGCGCGGCTTCTGCGTCACGAGCTCCCATGCTTCGAAAAAGTTTGAAAAACCCGTCGAAAAAATTACTACACATACTTGAACAATAGATGTACATCTTGGATACCTTTCTCGAAACAAAAGTCATTATCAGGTGATATAATTTCCAGCTATTTTTTGGTCATCAATTGCTTTTATGCGATTTAGCTTCGACTTATTTCGACGTCAGAATACTGCAGGTTTGTACTTTTCCGTATTTACTGTTATTATTTATTCTTATTTACTTTCCTTATTATTTAAAATATAAATAATATTGATTGAATACTTGACATAATAGTAACAAGAGTTAATAATGTTTAATACGGATACGAGTTACTATATTTCGAACACTTCCCCCCACCTTCCGTGTTGAATTCTCATTGTTACTTAGTGCTGCAACTTAGCTTTTTCTTCTGCTTAATTTTTAATCATGCTAAGAAGAACTAGCTTGGGTCGCCGTTGTTATAATCCTTTTCCTAAGGATAATCACAAGCGTGATCCGTGCAGTTTGAGAACAATTTCTGGAATTCTTCAAAAAAAGTATCTCAGTATACCTATCGATGCGGAACTGTGTGTAAATTGCAGAAAAGATAATATATATATTTAATATAATATAATATATATAATATGATATTTTAATGGGAAATGACGAAATCTTTCCCGATCCTTCAACATCCAAGTTTGAAAGATTTAAAAAAGATTATTCTGATGAAAATAATTACGGCGGAATGGATATTCTTGAACAAATAAAAGAAAAATGTCAAAAATCTGCAAGTAATTCTGAAAAAGTGTTACTTTTAACTCTTGCTCTGAAATCTTGGGGTCGCAGAAGAATGGCTGAAGAATTTGACACTTCCGAACGCCAAACTAGAAAGGCTAAGAAATTAGTAGCCCAGAATGTAATTTTAACTTCTCATAATTTAAAAAAAGGTAAAATTTGTATCAATGGGTTGAGAAAAATTTAGTTGAAACTTTAGTATTCTTTAGTCGCAAAGAAAATCACGCCATCACTACTGTGAGGCAAAGAAGAACGAGAAGTGCACCTACAGTGTAATAAACAAATGATATGACTCAATTTTCGATGTGAGCGGCGAGGGGACTCACACTAAAAAATTACAGCGAATTATAAATTTAATTTCATTTTAAATTTCGTTTAAGCCAAAAATAACAGTTTTACGAACAAATTATAAAAATTAAAATTAAATAGGTCCGCAATAGACGGTACGTCGTGATCGTCGCGACTAGTTGCACTGCGACGCAGAAGCCGCGCGCAAGAAGTGTTATATATCTCCACTAATTTATTTCGTCCCACTTTCAACAATGGCTCATTTTTAAGGGAGAAAGTCAAGCTTTCTTTTAAACATAATTTTGGAAAAAAATCAACGGCCGCACTTGCAGAAAAACTCAAAAATATGTTTAAAATAAAACAATTAAGCTTGAATAATTTTTAAATCTAAAATCATTGCATTTAGCGTAAAGCTGATGAAAACACGTTTCTAAAACCTCCATAAAAATGTCAATTTGGATAACTCTTGTAGAAGTTATGGTTAATCGAGTATCAGTGTGCGCGGTAAAATGTTGAAAAATCGAGCCCCTATATGTTGACAACCCGCCGTACTAGAGACGTTCTCTTAGGGGAATGGAAAGAGGTTCACTAAGACAATCATTTCGCGGACTTTCAAGAAAATCGGAGACAACAAGTTTTTAGGCGGGTACACTTGACGAATTTTGCCCCATATTTGATTGTACTATTGAGAAATGCAAGCCCTCAAAAACACGAACCGGACCCACGCCGCGCTTTAAAAGAATAAGAATATTGGTTTTGTGACCGTTAAGTACTGAAGCAGGGAAATGGATACTTACTAATAACTTGAATTTGAAATCTCGTAGTACCTTTATATATAATGAAAATAAGCAGAAGTTTTCCTGTCATTTCATGGTGAAATCGAAAGTCCTGACTTGCAGGTACAATAGTAGCCAAGAACCGGACTTTCAGCCTCGTCAATTTGTTCGTTTTCGGCATCCTCGGGACTAGTGCAGGCTATTCATAGCTGATGTTTCGTAGCGTTACGGAAGCATGAAAAAAATGCGGACTCTTATGATACCGAGATTGTCCCTACACGTATACAATTAAATACTTCTCCTTCTCCATCTTCACTTTGTAGTCGATCTTGAATGTAGGATGGCACTTATTGGATTTGATACTCACAGGAGCGTAAGACGTGGAAAGCCAATAATATGATTTGACCTAATTGTCAATCCACTGATCATTTCTTCTATGCAGTTCGACTGCTTACTCAAGCTTGTAATATGTTTACCTCTCATGCTTTTTCTAGCATTGTTCGAGCCACCTTTGCATTCGCATCCTGCCTAAAAATAGGTCCATGATAGCGGTTTATCAATGCCCCAGGTATTCGATAGAAATGTCGAAGATTTGGAACGTGCGGCATAACAAAGGTTCCACTGAAGAATTTGAAAATTGATTTCATGTGGCTGTTCCTAGCTTCCACTATCCATCGTGTTTTTGCGACCAATCGTGATGCATTTGCTTCTTCAGTGCTGCATTGACACTGACCTGTTCGAAGTAGCAAAGGCATTTTAACTAATATGCCGCGATCTCCGAGCATTGGCAAAACATCTCGGTATCTTCGATCTAATACGATAATGTTATTTTCCTGAAACCATGCTCTCAAACCATCCACATCTCTTTAGAACTCGTTTCGCGGCATTTCTGCGTCATTATCACGTGATTCAGAATTATACTCAATAGAAAAGTCTGTTACATGATCGCGAATGTAATTCTCCCTTGTTATAGAGCCAAATCCAATATTTTCAGGCACAAAAGGCTGATTCAGACTGTCTGACGGTGGAAATCGCTAAGCTAAGGGCTTCTCTACTAGAATAATGAAATATGACTTGCAAAAACTCGTCCGCCAAATCCTGTCGCAATTTGCATAAAAATGCAAGAAGATCTTTCTCAGAAACTACACGGAAATATCTGTCATTTTGATTTCTAGGTACAGAATCGCAATATGCGAACAGTTCCAAAAACTGTTCTTTTGTTACAGCTGTTCTGATATTGCAAGGAGAATGAAGTTGTTTGAATCGCTAGTGATGAGTGTCTTATTTTATAAGGCGGAGGTGTAGGGGTATAAGAAAAGTGAGGAGGTAAATAGGATACAGGAGAGGTAGGTAAAGTGGACACTGGGGTTTGCAAGGAATACGCCTAATTATATTTTAGGAGGGAGACGAGGAGAACGAGTTTAGGGATTATGACGGGGAGTCAGGCGTGTAAATATGAGGTTAGGGAGTGTTGATGGGAGAGGGCGAACAGTAGAGGGGGTAGGAAGGTGGAGGTTGAAAGGGTATTTTAGATCAAATGAACTGCAGATGGATGAAGTGAGAAGGATGCACAAGGAAGGGAGGAAGGTGTATGAAGTCAGGAGCTTATAGCGGGAATGAGATGCGGGTGCATGGAAGGTTTTAATAGGTTCTGGCTTTCTAGGGAGAAGAGGATGTGTAAATTGTGTGAGGAGGGGGATGCAAGAGTGGGGCACTCGTTCGACGAGAGCGAGGAGGTGGAAAGGAGTGGGATAAAGAAGGAGGTATTGATGCATGAAAGGGGGGGGGCGGAAGGGCAGTAGCATGGGTGAAGGGGGTGTTAGGTAAGATGATGAAGAAGAGAAGGAAAGAGGAAGAGGGATGGACGAGCAAAGATTGTAAATAGGTGAGGAAGTGGATATAGGTAAAATGTGAGTGTTGTGAATAGTAGATAATTATTGGGTATTAGCCGCAGAGGCAGACTTTGGCAATACGAGGAAAAGCGAGAAAGTAGGGACATGCGTGCGAGGCGAGGCGAAGCGAGGAAGGCAAGGCGGTAAGTGCTGCCTCGAAACTTCACGAGGATCGGTTTCTGTCGAAGTTAAACCTCACTTTCCGTCAGCTTTTAGGCTCAAACTTGAAGCTTTTGTTCTTCTGAGATTGGTGGCAAGACGCCAAAAAAGTAAGTATAAAATCGACGATTGGCCCCACCTTGCAAACCTTCAGTTGGCAGACTGCCCAGAAAACTGCTTTGGGCTGAATACTGTGTGTACCAACGGAAGAAGAGTTGTCAATTTATAATTCTCCAGTCAGCACATTACACTGCTGTAGAGTAAATGAATTTTATTTTAACCTACAAAAATTTTGGGAAGATAATGAAGTAGTCCCACTAAAACCTCTTAGGACTCCAGAAGAGGAAGCTTGCGAACAGCATTTCTTAGAGACTCACTCTAGGACAAAAAAAGTAAGATACGTCGTTCGTCTTCCAGCTAGGAATGATGTTATAAAGCTCAGAGATTCATACCCTTCAGCTCTTATGTTATTACTTCACAGTGAATGACGTTTCAAAAGGAGATTCTCGACTTCAGAATACTTACATCGATTTTATGGAGGAGTACAAAAAGCTTCAGCATGTGGTTCCAGTAAGTAAATCTTCTAATACAAAAATTGATGTAAGGTCATTTTTTCTTCCACATAATGGTGTGTGGCGATATTAAAGTCTTACAACAAAGCTTAGAGTGGTTTTCAAGAGTTCTCATAATTCAAGTCGAGGAGTATCACTAAATGATTGCTTGCATGCAGGTCCTAAATTTCAACTAAATATTTGAGGTGTTCTACTTCAACGGCTTCGACATCCGATTGCATTTTCAGCAGATGTCGAGAAGATGTACCGCCAAACTCTTGACCTTGAAGATTACCAGGATCTCCAGCGAATTCTATTAAGCACTATTCTTGCCGAGCGTGGTCAGATTTATCGACTTACAACTGTCCCTTATGGTCTGACATACGCTTTATATTTGGCTGTTCGTACCATACAGCAACTCGGACTCAATGCGGGACATCTGTTTCCTCTAGCTGCTGAAGTCATTGAACACAGTGTTTAGGTCGATGATATCTTTTCAGAGGCTGACAATTTAGAGAACGCCACGATACTTTATGATCAATTGCTTAAGGTCTCCAAGGCGGGCGGCTTCCCACAGGAAGTGGCCTACGAATTGTCCTGAGCTCCTTGAACAAATTCCTGCGGACCTTCAAGCATTATCGTCAGATCTTTCGTGCCATTCTGAGACTGCAGTATCGATGCTGCGGTTAATCTGGCAGCCCGAGAGCGATTGTTTCATCTTCAAGATCGATCTGATTCCTATCAATGATGTCATCATTAAACGTCTCCTTGCCAGTCGATCTGCACAACTGTTTGATCCACTTGGATGGTTATCACCTGTAATTGTGGTCATAAAGATCAGTCGTCAGGGACTGTGGAAGCTAAAAATCTCTTGGGATGATCCGCTTCCTGATGAACTTTCTCAACGATGGAGAAGATACTACAACGATCTACAATATCTTTCATCAGTTCGAATTCATCGATGGATTGGATTACGATCATCGGGCTGCTCATGTAAACTTCATGGCTTTGAAGATGCTTTAGAACGGGCTTATGCAGCTGTTGCTTATGTTAAATCAGTTCAAACAACTGAAGACTGTTCAGTGGTTCTTATCGCATCCAAAACGAAGATAGCACCTGTAAAAACGGTCTTGCTTCCTCGTTTTGAACGGTGTGCTGCGGTTCTTCTGGCTTGTTGCATATGCTCAGAACATTCGAAAACCACTCTTCAATCAGCAATCTAGCATCATGTTCCTGGTAAAGAAAATCCAGCTGATTGTGCGTCGCGTGAAGTATCTGCTCTCAGATTCTCACATTTCTCCCACTGGTGAAATGAGCCAAAATGGCTGCCTAATCCAGACGACTGGCCATTCAGTCCATTGGAACCTCCAGACAGCTCAGTGGACATGGAGGAACGCCTGACAGTTAATCTTGTGGTTTCTGGGAAAAAACACTTGATTCAACATGAACAGCATCATGCCTTTTCTGAGGAAATTGCAGTCTTAAAGAAAAAAGATAAGGACTCAAAACGGAGTCATCTTTTGAAGTTCAATCCATTTATGGATGGCAAACTTCTCCGGTTTGGGAGACGTTTAAAGCATTCTCTACTTTCATTTTATGATGAACTGCCCTGGCTTTTACCATCAGATTACTTTTTTACCAAGCTTGCAATCGAAGATTGTCATTGTTGTTGTCTTCGCGGGGGCACTCAACTTACCCTAGGAACACTGAGGCAATCTTACTGGATTCTACGAGGGCGAAGTCTTGTTCGGTCTGTTATTCATCGCTGTGTTCCATGCGTTAAAAACCATGGAGCCCCTGTTCAACAACTTATGGCTGATTTACCTGCATTTTGATCAACTCCATACAGACGACCGTGTTCAAATACTGGCATCTCCTACGCTGGACCGAACAAGCTTCGAACGCAAAAAGGACGAGGCTTCAAATCTTATGAAGACTAGATTTGTATCTTCGTTTACTGCTTCACTCGAGTAGTTTCTCTGGAGGTAGTTTCCGACTACATGGCTACTGGCTTCATCGCAACGTATCAACGATTGACATCTCGACGAAGTTTATGTATAAGACGTTAGTCAGTGATAATGCAAATAACTTCGTTGGAGCTGACCGTCAACTTGAAAAAATGTTCACTGAGGCATCTAAAGAGTTCCAAGCCATCGTTTTATTATTTTATTTAAGACGTGCCACCGGGCACTTCAAAATCCCATTTAATTAACTTGGAGAAAGTTTGAATTTTCGAAAAATTGAACTCATACTTCAGGGTTTGATCGAAACGTACCAAATTTTTTAGGGATTGAAGAGGAGTACCTATGAAATGAAACCATACAAACAACTTTTATTTTTAACCCACCATCACCCCCCTGCAGCGTCCCAAATATGACCCCAAAATAAAAAAACAATTTAAATATTTCCCATGACTCTTTATACAATTTTTAATTGTTTAAGCAAATGTAACTTATTTAAACAATTATTTATTCCCGAAAAATGTAAAAAATAATTGTTTGGATTTTTTTCAATAAAAAATAGGGGTAAAAAAATGCTTTCAAATTTTGAAAATATTTTTTTGAGGTTATGTTTTAGAGGGACACCGCCAATTTTTTCTAAAAAAAAACCTTGAAATGTCTGCTTCAATATACATATTTCTCAGATTTTTCGTGGTGGTGCGTCATGGCGAAAAATGATGAAAGTCATGCATGCCGCACAGCACACAGCACACTCTCGCTCCAGCCGGGCACATCGAACCCCACTGTTCGGTTGACACCTTATTAGTTTAATTAAGCGGTTGGCTGTGATAATTGTGCACTTGTATTTTAAGGAATCACTTATTTTTCATTTCTTTTGTACATAACATTACGAAAAACAAATGCGCATTTTTAAAACTTCACCTTGTAGTGAAATTACGATTGCTGCGAAATTAAACGGGGTGCTTTTTTAGTGTGTATCCCGTTGCCTCACACAAAACCGAATACTTTTTATGTAATTATTTATTTTAATCTTCATTACTGTCACTTTCAATTACTGGAATGTAATTCTTTTTCTTGAATACATCACTTAGCATTTTCGCTGATTTAAAAACTTTGGATAAGTGTCTAGCATGAGATAAATAATACACTATTGCAGCAATATGAGAGAAACAACCAACAGTCCGTTTTCCTTTAGCACATTTGCATGTGTGACGCGTCAAGCCAGAAACACCAACGCTGTTAGGCTGATATTTCAAGAAGCATCTGTATGCTGTGCGAGAAATATAACGAGATGGAGATTTCACTTTGAGTACATTTGACTGGTCTTTAACGTACTGAATCTTCAGTTTTCCATCTTTATCCATCATTTCTGCCAAATATAATATCGCTTGGCTCAGTTGGTATGAACCAGTGAATAAGATCATTAAATCTCTTACCGTCATTTCTGGCAAATCTAAAATGTCCAATTTGAGCAAAAAGTGGTACATCTCTGGCTAATTTTTGATATTTTGAAAATAAGCAACAAATAATTGTTCAAATAATCACAAAAGGTTTTTAGAAAAATGCAAGACCCCAAAGAATGATTGATTATTATTACATTTTATTCAGAAAATACGATTATTTCACACACTTTTTGGAAAAAAATTATTGTTTGAAAAAATTAAGTTTATTTAAACAATTAAAAATGGTTTAACAAGTCATGAGTTTTGTGGAGGGTGAGGGGAAAGGGGGGGGGGGTTAAGAATAACATTTTATGAAATGTTTTTATTTCGTAGACACTCCTCTTCAATCCCTGAAAAAATTGGCAACTTTCGATCAAACGCTCAAGTATCAATTCAATTTTTCGAAAATCCAAAATTTTCCCATATTAAATATTGGGATTTTCAAGTGTCCGGTGGCACTTTTGGGGAGGGTTCTGTTGCCCTTCAGATCGAAAAAAAGTTTTTTGGTCCACTCTAGTGAACATCGTACCGATATAGAGGGATCCAAGACCACTTTTGTGTCTATTTTAAGTCCTGATGAAAACTAGATTGATTCTTGTGCATAATGTTCTCCTGATTATAAGCTATTAATCCGTATAGTTACGATTTTACGCCTACATTATGAGCGTAGTTATTAATTTATGCATAAATGTAAATACGTTTCAAGAAAAGTTATACATTAATACGAATGATGTATAAAGCGAAAAAGTTTGAGCTTTTTGACATTACAGCTGAAATTTCTGGTTCAACATCCTGGATAGGTCTCTGATAGACCCTATAAAACATACTTTATCGGACTCGGTCTCTTTATCGATGCAAATACTCCCAGATTTGTCCCGGATAGATCCGAAGAGACACACTTTTTCACATTGCAGCTCATATCAATTTATGTGTCCACGTCCCGGATAAGACATACTCTATCGGACTTGATCTCTTTATCGTTGAAAGTATTCCCAGATTGGTCTCGGATAGACGCGGACAGACAACCTTTTTGACTACACAGGAAACAAAATTCTGGTTCCATGTTCCGGATAGGTCCAGGATAGACCAGGTTAAATGTACATTGCGGGACTTTATAATTTACCGATGTAAAAACTATCGGTCAGATCCTGGATACGCCCGGATAGATGCTTCATTTGAACTTCGAGGAAATTAATTTTTGTTTTCGTGTCCCAAATAGGCCCCCGGATAGACTCGGATAAACGTAAACTGCGGGACATGTTTCTTTTTTCAACAGTGAACTTCCAGATAGGTTCCGGATAGACCCGGATGGACGCTTCATTTGAACTTTGAGGAAATGAATTTTTGTTTCCGTGTCCCAAATAAGTCCCGGATAAACATAAACTGTAGGCTTTGTTCCTTTTTTCAACGGTAAACTCCCAGATAGGTCCTGAATATACCCGGATAGACGCTTCTTCTGAACTTAGAGGAAATGAATTTTTGTTTCCGTGTCTCACATAAGTCCCGGATAGTACCGGGTATTTGATCGTTTTTACTTAGACCAAAATAATTTCTGGTCCCGCGTCCCGGATAGATACCGGATAGATGGTCACTGTGGTCTTTACTAAAATACAGGATTGATCAGGTCTCCCTGATAGAACGCGGATAGTACAAAATGCGATGGTCCCGAAAAAGTTTGGGCATACAAATATGAAATGAAGGGAAGATCGGCACGAGAAAACGGAAAAGGATGATTCTAACATGAAGTGTTTTAAGTGAGGTACGATCGGATGTCTGGCGAAAAGCTGTAAAACAATAAGAAGCCTAAAGAACAGGCTGGAAACAGTGCCGAAGATGTATGTTTGCTAGCAACGTCTGAAGTGTTATTGACAGAGGAATCTTTTAAAATCGGGCAGAGTGGGAGTGAGATACCTGGTGGGTCGACAGTGGATGCACATCCTACATGTGTAATGATATCAAATCCTTTACGAAAATTGGTGACGATAGTGCATATGGAGCATAGTTTCTGATGTGAACCCACCTCGAAAATGAAAGTTTTCCAATCGGACTTAAAATTGGCCCAATTGTAGTCCTATTAGATAGTACTTCTCACACCAAAAATTGATCAATTTCGATAATTATTTATCAAAGTGGAGGGGGTACAATTTTTGGTTTTTCAAGAAAGGCCTTACTTTCAAACATTTGTAACTTTTTTCCTATTGCTTTAAACAAAATTTCACTACCAATATTTTTGATGTTTGATTGATGTTTTTGATTCACAAACTTTTTGGTGGTCGTAACGATTTTTAAAAAAAGTCAAAATTTGACGCTAATTTTTGAAAATCAAAAATAAATTTGACTTCTTTCAAATTTCGACACTTTTTTTCCTTCAAAATAGTTTTAAAAGAAAGCTGCTATTTTTTCCAATAAGACCCTTAATTTTCAGAGTGGCAAATTAATTTGTCTTAGAGTATATATAGATAGATAGGGCGGGTGGCTTGCGATCTCCCCTAGTGCGCTCACGCCGAGGATCTTTTTGCAACGCTTTAGTAATAGTTTTTTAAGTTAAGTAATATTATATGGTAATATTATATATCTTTCTGATCGATTTTTTGGCTATAGTTTCAAAAGTTGTTTTCTTTGCAGACCTCTTATGCGGATAGAGGTGCTAACACACAACGATTATACTATTTAAAATTCCAGCAGAATGAACGCTTGGGTAAAAAAGCAGGAGTAAGTCGAAACACGTATTAAGCCGCCAGCGACGCCACATACTCCTAAATGACAGGGACTCGAAGAGTTAGGTCATACAATAGGATACAGACAGTCGTGCTAATTTGTGAACACCATTTCAGTATCCTCGGTAATGATATGAACGAGTTTCATCATCATTCTTGGTCGACACAAAGTCTATCACCCCTGGCATCATTTGACTTATGTCATCGCGTTCATAAATGTTTTTCACTAGAGTTTTAGTTTCAGGAGTCAATGCTCTTCCTCTTTTTGGATTCGGAAGCGTTAGAATTCCATGCTCTGAAACTAATTTTTTGACATTTCTTGTTTTTCTCTCTGATGTATTGAACAACTGCATCCGTTTTTTTCGTCTCAAGATTTTAACGCAAGCGAGAGAAGATGAAATTGTTCTTGAACATCTTTAGAGGCATTGAATTTTTCGATGATGTGACCAAGTACTTCAACACCAGCTTTATGATATTTTTTTTCTCACTGCAGTTTGGTGTCCAAGACATCTAAATCTTTTTCGCTGTCATATAGCTGATCTTCATCGTCGTCAGATATCATTTCATGATCCTCAGTATCTACCTTATCCCTACCGCAAGTCGTGGGCAACACCACGGAGTTTAAGATTAATTGCCTTATGCCTCACTTTTTGAAGAAAAAAAGCAGTTATTTTAGTAGCATCAAATATTACTCAACATAAAAAACTGGCACTAAAGCGTTGCACAAAGATCCTCGGCGTGAGCGCACTAGGGGAGATCGCGCGCCACACGCTCTGTCATGGCATCTTGTTTACGTATCGTTCTATTACTCGAAGATAAATAAATTTGTCACTCTGAAAATTGGGAGGGGGGGGGGGTCTTATAGGAAAAATCTTAACTTTCTTTTTAAACTATTTTGAAAGAAAAAAAATGTGTCGAAATTTGAAAAAAGTCAAATTTATTTTTGATGTTCAAAAATTAGGGGCCAATTTTTAGCCCGATCTGACAACTTTCATTTTCGAGGTGGGTACACTTGAGAAATTATGCCCCATATGGAAGAAGTAGTAGAAATCATATACAAAAGTAACGAATACTGATTGTACATTAACAGTTATAACCAGGAATGCTACACAGGGGAAGGAAGAGGAAGGGTGACTGTCGAGTGTCCGAAGCGTAACGAGTGAGCGTCAGTAAAAATTAACTATAGCCCGGAAAATCGAACCCTTGGCCGCCGGCTTTAAGCCCGATGCGCTACCAATACGCCAACCACGGAGACGCTGATGAATTATACAGTCATCAGATCACCTAATACCTCACCGCTACGATTCTAAGTCAGTCTTCTGGATGGAAAGGGGAAGTTGTGTGACGTGTACCATCTACCACGTTACAAAGTACAATTATATAAATATATTTTTTAATGATGCTCAGTTAAAAAATGTACAAAAAGTGACCAGTCGGTAGGCAACATAGAGTTTATGTATAAAGCATCGGAGAAGGCTGCTGAAACACTTGATCTCGACTTCAATATCAGGAGTGAGCAAAATGTATCAAACATTATCCATCTCGAATGCTTATTCCTGAAGACCCGGATGAAGAAAGCACAGAAGAGAAACTTCCGCGAACAGCTCCTCGACAAGAAATGCAAGGCATCTCTCAGAGAAATGTGAAGGATCAGTCGGTGTCGTTTGAACTAAAGTTTGCTTTCATTAAATCATCCGGTTTAAAGTCGGCACGGAGGGTTTTATTTTGATGTGCAAAGATGGTGTCATTTCCACTTTAGCCAACCCTCGCCACGTTTCGAGCCAAGACATTCCCGATGATAGCTGTAGTACGTGTTATACGTACGTGAAAGACGAAGACGGATCGGCGAGACGCTCACACTATTCTGTAGACGGATCGATTTAATGATTACTTTCAGGACTGCTACGATAACAGCATCATCCCTGTTCGAAAAAGCTTTATGGCGCACATGCATACTCTTTGATGTCAGAAACATGAAGCTTCTGCACGTTTCGCACAAGTAGTTGCGAAATTACCCTGACAAACTCTCGCGAACAGGATGTGTGCGCAGAACGCCTGCCCAACCGCTGCAAGAACAAGATACAGGCGAGGAAGCGCCATTAAAACCACTCGCGAAAAGCAGGCATCTCCTGAGAGATTTCAGTGCAAGGTGAAGCATTAACATCCAGATGCCCCCTAAGCCCCAAGATCTTGCTGAAATGAATGCTGCCCTTCCTGAGGATCTCTCGAAGGAGTCCGATGTCTGGACCAGCAATTGGTCAGTTTATGGTGTGGCGAGAGCGTTGGCTGATTTAAATCGAAGGGTAAAACCGACGACTGATCAAAAAACCAAAAGGCGCTTGCATAAACTGAACAATAAAATTGGCAAGACCCGTGTTCAGCATTTGATTGAATACGCAAAATCTGGTAGGCCTTCACGGAAACGGTCCGAAAATTTCCCAACGAACGTAGTATCTACCATCACACACTAAACAAGTCAAAATTGCGGACAATCAAACAACAGATTGTTGACAAAATACGGGTGTGATCTGAACCAGAGAGAAGAATACAGCAGAGGAAGGGGTGGGTCTGGGAAAATCAACAGTTATTCGCTGACTCCTCGCGCCTCTTCAGCAATATCCCTGTTTCCGTCCAAAATCGCCCAAGCCCAAGGAGGTCGAGACTTTCTAGAAAGAAATTTACGATGTTCGATACATCTTGAAGGAAGACACTAAGGATATCATCCGCTTTAAGCAGCTATGTGATAACCTAATAACATCTAAGGAAAAATGTCTACCAATCACTGCCGAGAAGGTGAGGGCACGAAGAACTTTTTCGCTGCAGGACCAGATTGTATCAAGAACTTCTGGTGGAAGAAGTTTACTTCTACACACCAGCATCTGACCCGAATCTTTATCTCATATTTAAGGTACTATAAGAGACGCCGATTCCGCAGTAGCTGAAGTTAGGATACACTGTACTCCTACCGAAGGAAGGCGACTTGTCCAACCCAAGGAACTACAGGCCGATAACTTGTCTGACCACGCTGTATAAGATATTTACAGCTATCCTGAACGACAGGATTGTTCGGTTAATTGGATCTGCATGGGGAGAGATTTATGAACAACGTGGCTCGAAAAAAAGTGTAGCAGACTGTCGGAAGAATCTTCTAGTCAACAGATGCATCTGCACAGAAACCGCATTCTACCAGCGACACTTGTCGATGGCCTGAATTGACTAGCGCGAAGCTTTCGATTCAACCTTCCATAGATTTACCATCTGAATGTTGGCTACACCATAAGCCCTCTCCTCTTTTGCATCACACTTCTGCCACCATCCGTCGCTCTACGCAATCCCCCTGGAAACCTCTGCAAGACTAATCATCGCGGGCATAAGGTCACTCATCTATTTTATATGGATAATCTGAACATCTATGCTTCTGAAGCAAATAAGCTTCATAATGTTTCAAGTATCGTCGAGAGGTACACAGAAGAGATTAGTATGGACTTTGGATAAGTGATATTCGACAACCTGACGCTGGAGAGACCCACCTATACCTAGGCGAGCCTGAGAGCCGCATTCAGGATATAACATCAGTAAAGGATGCTATCCAAAGCAAATACAAGCGTCTTCTTTAACAGATTTGGTCTTCCAATCTGTCGGCGTTATTCAAAATATCTACATCCCAGATCTACTCTACACTTTTGGGCTGTTTCCATGGACGAATTCGTCAGTTCCTCGCTTCTATGCCCCGCCCCGTCAAGGCGAGAGCGGTCTTTTAAATCTCCTATGTCCTTATAACTGAGTCATTGTGGGTACAACTCAAATCATCGTAAATGGAAGAGATCCTCTCCTGAAAATGGTCAGGAATCACGAGATGATTGGCAGAAGAGCGTTCCTTTACACATTTTTTAAATGTGAAATATTAAATTAGTGTTGATTAATGGTCTAATATTAGGAGAAATGACAAAAAACCTACCTCAGCCAGGATTTGATCTAGGAACGCCACTATCCATTAATGGAGCGTTAACCCATTGCGCCACCAAGGTCACAGCAGATCCTTTTTTGTTTCTCCTATGTACCTCACACGGGGAGGCCGGACTGCGCCTCTTTACCATATGAAACTTTTCTGATCAATACTTCAGTGTGAAGAATCTTTGACGAATCAAGTATAAATTAATCAGATGATGTGGCTATGGCTTCGGTGACGTAATTGCTTAATGCTTTACTTATAGATAGTGGCGTTCCTGGTTCAAATCCGGGATGAGGAAGATTTGTTCTCGTTTCATCAAATATTAGACCAGTAATCGACACTGGTTTAATATGTAACGTAAAAAAATAAATTAATACCCTGGTCAATACAGAGGTCGCAAGCATATATTAGAAGGTACCCACACCATACCCTTCTCATTTCACTATATATAATTAAAAAAAGGATTGAACAACCACCGCAGGGTCCCACTGGGAGCAACTGCCATCTGAAAGTGACACCGGATCCCAGTTAAACCGCGGTAAATCGCACCTATGGCCACGTCTCACGACCGAGAGATGGGTGGTCACAGGGCCCGATGAAATCACAACGACAGGCCGGCGAATCCCTCGTATGTATTGAGGACACGCAGCGACCGAAGGATGACAGCTTTCTGCATCCATCTCGCAAGTGCCTTGGTATATTTTTGGCACGCGAGTATGGCTTAAGGGTTACGAACCAGTGATAGTTTCGCACTTCCGAGAGCACGATCACAAGCACAATTACTTTAACCGAATATTTTGGGTACAGTCGTTGCAGCTCCCTTTTAAGGTCTTGATACCTCTCCTCCGTTTCCTTCTCCTTGGCAGTGATGTTGTAGTTGGCGGGAACCGAGAATTCGAACCCGAATATAGTTTGTTTCTCAAAGTCTTGGAGAACGATATCAGACCTCAAGTATGCAACGACTGCTCATCGAAAATCGTAGTTCCAAAAAAGTTGGCACTTCTCGTTTGGGACAAATTGACTTGATCTCCCTCGGAGCGTTCGGCAGGGCAGGGTCGCGGTAAACACCGTAAGAGCGACAAATATGGTAATAAAGCACTCTAAGGGCCGCATTACGCCTGCAGAGATACGACGTTCCAGCGTGAGTGGGACACCCGGATAGTATGTGTTCTAGGTAGTCAGTCTGTACATGACACGCTCTGCACCTATCGCTGGGAACTTCTTACCATAAAAAGCGGTCACGGTCTACTAAGGTGGAAATAACACCGACCTGGCCTGCCAAAATGAAACCCTCTGTACCTGAATTAAGCCCTGATGATCTGAGGAAAGCAAAAGTTTGCTCCTTCGACTAGGACCGTGTCTCTACATTTCTGTGAAAATTTCCGTGCATTTTTTCATCGAGTAGCTGTTGGCGGAATTTTTCAACCTCTACTTTCTTTGCTTCGGCTTTTAACAGTGAAGCATATAGATGAAGTAATGCACTTTCTTCACTTCTGATGTTAAAACTCCGGCCGAGGGTCTCGGCCTTTTGCTCCGCGGCTTTGTAAAGGAACGCTCCTTTTCAAATCATCTCGTGTCTCCTGACCACTTTTAGGAGAGGATCTCTGCCATTTGAAACGATGTAAGCTGTACTTAGAACAATTCGGATATGAAGACATTGGACATTCAGAAGTCCGTGTCCGCCTTGACGGCGTGAGATGTATAATCGCGGAACGGACGAATTGATATGCAAGTTCTTATGTATACACATGAGCTTACATGTGGCGATACCAAGGGCCGTAAGCTTGTGCTTCGTCCATTGAACCACCCCAAATCCCCAAGTCCTTAATGCGTCTTTCAGGCACGCCCAGGTCATCCAGGTCATCCATATAAAAAACATGAGTGACCTTATGCTCGCTATGATTAGTGTCGCCGCAGAGGTATCTAGGAGAATTTCGTAGTGCGAGAGATAGATGCAGAAGTTTGATGCAAAAAAGCAGAGGGCTCATGTTATCGCCCTGAAAGACAATACATAATATATAATCGAACCGAAGGGCCTATGACAAAGCCAACGAACGCGTCCTCGGGTTGCGAATAGAGGACCCTGTAGCAAGGGTTTCTGTTGAATATGGTTCCAATAATTAATAAGCAGTCACGGACAATTGTCCAGAGATGGTCCTAAAGGAATAACCCCTAAGCGAAAACGTAACAACCATGCCGAAAGCTGAATGGCACCTGGGCGAGGTGTCTTAAGCGGTGTCTCATGCGGGGCCCTACAAGGACGGACGAACCCTTTCCCCAGCTGCTCGTGGAAACAACAATGACACCTCTAAACCAGAAAAAAGTTTTGATGCGGTTCAAAACGATGGAACGCGCAGAGCACCCGACAGTGGGTCAACAAATAGTTATGATCACCCTAGAGTTCGGGATGCTGAAAATTATTTAGATGGAAACACGAAGACGAACAGGCGAAACGCCCACATTGAGTGGACGAATCAACTCAAGGATGACTTGCTAGACTGCTACGATGCCAGTATTATACCTGTTCGCGGAGGTTTTTTGGCGCGTGTGCACACTCTGTGGTGACAGAAACACCCACAGCTTCAGCACGTTTCGCATCAGTCTTTGCGAAATCAACACGCCTACCTCTTGAAAAATGAATATGTACGCGGAGCGCTTCCACGAACGCTGCTTGAACAAGCTGCAAACTAAGATCAGGAAGCGACATTAAGACCAACCGCGGAAAGTAGACACTTTCTGAGAGATGATAGCGATTGCAGGACAAGGCGGAACATTGCGAGAGCGTTGGCTGATTCAAATCAAAGGCTAAAACCGATGATGGATCAAAAGACAAAAAGAAGCTTGTATCAACTGAACAAGAAGATTGGATGGGCAAGACAGAATGCGTCCCGTATTGAGTGTGTGATTGACTACATAACATCTGGTAGGCCGTTCACGGAAAGGGTTCCAAAGTTCGCTCAAGAACTAAGGATCTTCAATCATACACTGAACAAGTCAAAGTTGCTGACAATCAAGCAGCACATTAATGACAAAATACGTGTCTTATCTGACGCAAAGAAGAGAATACAGAAGAGGGAGAGATGAATCAGGGAGAATCAACAGTTTCGCGCTGAACCATCTCGCCTCTTCAGTGATCACCCTATTTCTGTCAGAAATCCACCCTAGCCCAACGAGGTAGAGATTTTTTTGAGAAAGGTATATAAGATCCCAAAAACACTGGAGTTTAAAGAAGATACTGATCATATCATCCGCTTCAAGGAGTTTTGCGACAACCTCATAAAATCTGAGGAGGAATATCCATCAATCACTGCCGAAGAGGTGAAAAACGCACTTAGAGGCACGAATAACTTTTCCGCTGCAGGACCAGATGGTATCAAGAACTTCTGGTGAAAGAAGTCTACTTCTACACACCATCATTTGGCCCGCATATTCGCCTCATATTTAAGGTCGAAAACGCCCATTCCGCAGTGACTGGTATTAGGACGCACTATACTTCTACCGAAAAAGGCAACTTGTCCAACCCAGAGAATTACAGGCCAATAACTTGTTTGAACACGCCGTATAAGATCTTCGCATCTGTCCTGAACAACAGGATTGTTTGACGAATTGAGCCTGCGTGGCGTGAAATGTACGAACAACGTGACTCGAAGAAAGGTGTAGCAGGCTGTGGAGAGAACCTGCTAATTGACAGGTGTGTATGTAAAGACGCTGCAGCCCATCAACGCGTCCTGTCAATGGCCTGAATTGACTACCGAAAAGCTTTCGATTCAACCTCTCATAGACTTATCATCTGTCGGTTGGAAAACTTGAAGGTGCATCCACACATAGTGAGATGCATAGAGAGATTGATGCCTCTGTAAAAAACTAGATTTACTATCTCATCTAGAAATTATCGTGTGACAACGAACAACGTCACCTTCCGGAGAGACGTCTTTCAGGGCGATACCATGAACCCTTTGCTTTTTTGCATCACACTTCTGTCTCTATCTCTCGCACTATGAAATTCTTCTGGATACCTCTGTGGTGACACTAAACAGCGCGAGCGTAAGGTCACTCATGTATTTTATATGGACAACCTGAATATCTATGCCTCTGGTAAAGGCAAACTTTAAACTGCCATTAATATCATCAAGAAGTACACAGGAGAGATTGGGATGGACTTTGGTTTGGATAAATGTGCCAAAATTCATCTGAAGAAAGGAAAGATTGTTGGCGTTCCCAAGGACCCTGAGCTTGTGGATAT
>JAABKJ010003242.1:0-26321 GCA_011634705.1 Andricus grossulariae
AAATATTACTTTTCTACCAAAAAAGACGATTTTTCAATAAAATAAATGAATTTTTAACGAAATATTTTATTTTTTAACCAAAAATATCAGTTTTCAACAAAAAAATTCAATTTTTTTAGTTTCAATTTTCGGTTAAAAAAATTAATGTTCAACCAAGCTTATAAATTTTCAACTAAAATGATGAATCATTGACTGGAATAGTTTAATTTTCAACTAAAAATGGCAATTTTTCAAAATGAAATTGGATGGTTCAACTTCAAATTTTGTATTTTGTTCAATTGGAACAGTTACATTTTCAGTTATCAAACATAATAGTTCAATTTTCACTTTAAAATATTAAATAAACTAAATTAAAATTCTCGCGCTTTAAAGTATGTAGATACTTTTATTATAATTTATACGAAATGTACCTACCTATACGGTGGTTCAAAAGAGGCTTTTTTGAAGACAAAAGAGTTTTTAATTCTGTCTAAAATTTAGGTTAAATAATAATTTTTTTCGCTTAGGAAAACTGGATCTAATGATTATAAGTGCTTCCTCAAAAGTGACAAGACTTAAAAATCATCGATACAATTATTTTATGACAACCAAATTTTTTTTACTTTGAACAAATTATTAAAATTGTAATAAAAATCTCACTTTATTTCCTATCAAAGATTTTATACAATAATAATAATTTTAATATTTTAATTTCTGAGGACGCTGTTATCCTACCAGATTTCACGAGTTCACATTTTGGCCACGCTGAAAAAATAGATGACATTATCGTTTCTCAATTAAAACTCAAAAACCAGGAGAAAGTATTAAAAAAATTATGAAATTATGTTTCCATAGCAATTCATTGCTACTCATTGAATTAGGAAGTCGGCACTACTAAGCAGATTAGTAAAACAACCTTTAGTACCATTCACTAATAAATAAATTAGTTTATCGCTAATTTATCTACTTACATTTTAGCAACCTCGCACGCTGACAATTCACTGATTTCTGTAGAGATTTTTTTGAACTAGTTCAAATCTCTTCTGTCTAAATCAGAATTAGTAGAAATTTCACTAATGCAATTAGTAGCATTGTATCTGACAGTTGAATTAGTAATTTTATCAGTTTCTACTAAATAAAATGGCATGATTCATGTTACTAAATGAATAGATAAATTAGCATTCATTTAGTAACATGAATCTTGCCATTTTATTTAGTAGAAAGTGATAAAATTACTGATTTAGCAGTCAGATGCAATGCTACTAATTGCATTAGTGAAATGTCTACTAATTCGGAATTAGACAGAAGGGATTTGAACTGGTGCAAAAAAATCTCTACAGAGATCAGTGAATTGTCAGCGTGCGAGGTATTAGATGAAAGTTGAGTAGGTTGCTAAAATGTAAGTAGATAAATTAGCGTTTAAGTCTGTAATTATTTCATTATGCAGGCACTATATTATAATAACCCATTAAAGTATACATGGAAGAATAAACTACTGAAACTATAATATTCTTTTCTTGAAACTATTTTTATAATAGATGTGGAGATACAATTAAGTAGAAATTAATAATTTATGGTAATAGTTGTAGAGTGCTGTGAAACACTTTTTCTCTGAAAATTCTATTGTCAGCAGGCATACTGTAATTATAAGTTTAGTTAAGTGCAATCCAATTGAATATCGTTGAATACCTTCTTTTTAAAATAAATTAACGTAAGAAATGTTAAATATACCATAAGCTTTTTTCAAATTTGTAAAATGTCCAATAATTACTTCGTGATACTGATACAAATCCGCCAAAAGATTAAAAAAAGATTCTCAATTTAGGAAAATTGAACTTTCCGTATAACGCGACAATTATTCATAATTATTATTTTGACGAGGTAGCCGCAGTGAATTACAGTACATTAAACTAATAATAATTAGTTTTAAATTTTCAAGATTTCTGAGAGTTATTGAAAAAAACAATATGTAATGTGGCATATGTGTTTGGTTAGAGTAGTATATTTGGGGTGATATAGCACAATGGGTAATGTGGAACACTGAATAAGGTGGAAATATGGTCTATGTTTTGGGTTAGGGTAGTACATTTAGTAAAATATTGTACCATCTTTTTCGAAAACATTTTCAAAGATAATGCAAAAAACAACGTCGAATTTCGATGTTCTCCAAACATTGGACCTATCATCAAACTTGGTGCAAAAAGTACCAAAATTTGAAAAATGTGTAAATAATTTAAAAAAGTTTTCTAAAAAATGATTATTTTTAATATTTTAGTAAGTTAGAGTAATATTTATGATGATCATTATTTAAAATTTTGCAAGTTTTTACACCAAGCTTGCCTCCAGGGTAGAATTTTGGGAAAAATTCTAAAAATATCCTCACAATTTAGAAAAATACTATGGAAAATTGCCTTTAAAATGAGATAAAGATTTTTGGAAAATATAAATTATTTCTAAAGTTATCCCAATTTTTCGGAAACATCGAAATGGACATTTTTTTCGCATCTTTTTAAAATTTAATTTACATTCTGCCTTCAATTTATGCTAAATGGATGCAAGATTTGATTAACTTTTTTGCTATTATAGGGGGGAAAAAATAATATTTTAAAAATATATATCAATCCTTTTAAGTAAATGATAACTAAACAAAAATGTGTTAAAAAAAAATTTTCGAGAAGAAAAAGTTGATCGTTTAACATTAATTAGGTGGTTAAATGATAAAATTGCAGTCTTTATGTATATCGAAAATATCCGGGAATTCGTACCACAATTTTTATACAAATAGTTCAATTTCAAAGTACCGCATTGCCACTGCCTGATAAGAAAGTAATATTTTAGCATTTCACTAGTAAAAAATCAAAAGCTTAGTTTACTATACATAATCAAGTTGCGAAAATATTGACTACTTCTTCAGTAATTTCAGTTGCTATTTAATTAGTGAACTTTTTATGTCGATTGTTTACGATATAAAATGGTGCGCGGTTTTTTTCTAACTTGCATAAGGTAATGTTGAATGGATTAAGTGTGTAAATAATTTTTGTTTTGTCATTTTGAAACAGTAAGTCTAAAATGCGTATGCTGGTGGAGGTGTCGCAGCATATTTCAAAATTTCAGAATACTGCCTATCATTGTTTTAATATTAAGGAAATTTCATCAAGGAAGAAGGAAATAGTGTCAAACAAATCATTTCTTTAACTGAAAGAAGAAAAAAAGTCATTATTTATAAATTTATAAATTTTGTATATTTTATAACTCTTCTATGGGTGAATTTTTTCAAATGTTCGAAAACATAAAACATTTATGCCCTCGTCTTGTAAGGTGAGAAACTACCACAATGAAAAACTCTCATTTGAATTTAACTTTGATTTAAACTCGGTTCAGCCGCATTTTGAGGATTTCTTCATAAAACAAGATTTATTGAGTACCAGATTAACATGTACATACTTTGATATATGCAAATATAAATTCCCCATTAACAACCGTACATGGTTGAGTTTGTCCAGATCAATTTGACAAACATTTTGCCTCAAGGACCGTACAACGTTATGGTATAATAGATCCCATGGTGCGGTTTACTATAGATCCTTATGGAGACACTGTCGTGATTTTGACTAAAGCCGATTTCATGGACTCGTTCTCCTGTAGACTCGCTGCCTGACAAACTGCGAAGTTCAATTCGAGTAATTCTTTTTCCAAGCGAGCTTTCAAGATCCGCGTCAACCACAGTGATACCATCGTCATAACGTGGCTTGGGCGGTTGACGTATCTCGACGGGAATGCCAATTTGTCGTTCGCCTGGAACTATTTCTCCCAAGTTGACTATACCGTGATTGGCGCCAACATCTATAACTTCTGATTCAACTTTAATAGATGTTAATGGTGCAGGATTCAGGGCTGATGATGGAACCACATTGATGACCAATGTTATAAGAAAAGTAAAAGCGAATATCGTTGCACACGACGGCATTTTTTACGTATGTCAGATTATAATCACTTGCGTCGAATTTAAGAATAACTGACTTTGAAGATGAATGACCTCTTTCGTTAATTAGGAAGTCAATATGAAAATCTGCTGAAGATGACAGGCTTTTATGCCATCTTTTATGAAATTTGCTTATCAGTGTTTAAATAAACTTTCAGTTGACGCATGACATTTGTACTGAATTACCTGAATATCAAGAAGTATGTTCAAACATAATAAAATATGTTTCATGAGAGTACTAAGCCACACGGCGGAGGAAGGACTACATTTTTACTTGTATTGGGTCTGAATGGGTGATTTACGGAAACAAGTTAAAAAAATTTTAATAGAAGAGGAAATACTGGTTTTGCTGATAGTAAGAGATTCGAATCACTAGTTCAAGAAATCTATACAGAGGGCAATGAATTGTTAGAGGTCGAGGGTATTCGCTGAAAGATATGAGTAGCATGCTCAAATGTAAAATGCAAATAGATGAATAAGCGTTTAGGATCATTCTTATTTCATTGTCGACACAACTAAAACTAACATTTCCCTATTCCTCTCTTTACCCCTTTTTTCAGGAATTATTTACTTTTCTCATTTATTTCGCTGAAATGCGAACTGAATCAATATGTAGAACCCAATAAAGAATTCAACTCGCTCGGGGAAACTTTTACTATTTGGTTGAAAATTCAATTATTTTGTTAAAAATACAACTATTTTGTTTAAAAGTAATCTTTTTTGGTCAAAAATTTAACAATTTGGTTTGAAAGTAGTTATTAGTTAGTAAGTTTAAAAGAAAATTTATATTCTTGGTAAAAAAAATCATCTTTTGTTGAAAATAATTTTTTCATTAGGAATTAATTTTCTTAACTAAGAAGGTAACTCTTCCATTTTTTTATGAAAAAGTAATATTTTTGATTGAGAATGGATATTTTCAAGTTGAAAATTGAATTATTCAGTTGAGAATTTTGTTGAAAATTGGCCTTTTTGGTAGAAAATTAATCTTCCTGGTTGAATATCCATCCTTTTTTGTTAAAACTGCAACTTTTTAGTGTAAAATTATTCTTTTTTGGTTGGATTCCTCTATTCCTTATTTCCAGTTAAAATCTTGTCGATTTTAAATACCACCTACTACATGTTTCGTTGAGAATTCATCTTTTTTGGTTGAAAAATAAACTATTTAGTTGAAAGTTGAACTATTTTGTTAAAAAATAATTTTATTTGTTGAAGATTCATATCTTTGGTAAAAAGTTTGACCATACCATATTTAGAATATTAAGCATGATCATTAGTGGATTATCAGTTAATCATCATCATTCATGATTTTAGTTATTAAATTGAGATTTAATTTTTTAAATTAAAAATGTAACAAAAATTTGAGAATGTTGAGTCATAATCTATTATTAATATTCATAAACAAATATTTATTATAAAATTTGGAATATACCTATTTTGGATATGACCATTTTATTTTAAACAGTCATTTCTTATAAATCAGAAGTTCAGTGAGGCGGTCAAATTAATGTTAAGGGTTATTGAAATTATGTATCAGTATGAACTCGCAAAAAAAGATCTCGAAAAATCTCAAAGATCCCTGAATTTATAAGAGTTTCCTCTATAATTTGAAACCATGATTAAACCAAAATTATCTCAACAAATGATGAACAATATAGAAAATACACAAAATGAAGTTCTTGTCATGAAGTTTACCAATGCAATCATATTCGGCTTGTAAATCTGCACTATTTTCATGCATTGCAATTCTTTCTTAAATCAAACAAATAATATATATTGAGTACTATTTAATCAAATAAAAAATTTCGAAATATTGATTTTTGAGTAAATTGTTGTGGATGAAAATTGTGCAGATTCACAATTGTTGGCGAAGAAAGCGCATACATTTGGGATTAGTCACCTGATTCGTAAATGTTTTCCATTTAAATATATAAACAATATATGATGAAGCAAATACGAATCGGAGAGCCAAATCCCAAATGCAGTTACTGCTTTCGTGTTTTGCACGGCCGTATATTAATTTTTTTAAAGTTAATGTTTTGTAATTTTTATTTATCCTAAATCAAATGCAGTCACTGTTTGTATTGGTAGAAGCACCGCGCAAAGAAAATAAGAAATCTTTCAACTGTTTCGTCTTTTATTATTTGAGATTTGTAAGTTAGCCAAAAAGGCCATTACAATCAAAGTGCGTTTTTCTTCTCTGATTGGTGGAAGCAATTCAGCAGCTTAAGGCAAGACTTTAGCCATCAGAAAAAAATATCGGGGGGGAGGGGGGGATTTTTCAAGAGGGGATTTGTAGTGGTATACTAGCATTTATTATATTAGCATACGATATTAGCATTGCACCAATAAAATAGTAAAAAAATCACAAGTTTATTTTACTACAATCAATTTCAAAAAATATTGACTAATTCTGCATTATATCATTGGCTGAATAAATCTGGCAATTTTCGAGCATGAAACAAATTTATAGGTAAACCAGTGATATTTTATCCTTAGTTCGGCTACAAATATTGATAGAAAGGAAAAAACGATTTTGTTAAAATGTTTAAAGCAGGGATTTGCCGCATAATTTATTGTTAGTATTATTATTAATGAATCACATATATAAACCGTTAAAACAAAGATACTATATAGCTGAATCAAAAATGTTCGAATTCTGAATATGGCGCTAATGAAACAGGATTAATTTGGACGGAAGTTTAAAATTTATAATTGATTGAAATATTTACCTCACAGTTTTACAATCAGGCAGGTTATCAGGACCTAATTTAGGACTAATTCGAAAATAAAAATTACTCAAATAAAATTTATTTTATATAGTATTACTGATGTGATTTTACACCACTTTTCTGTTTGAACTACACATTTTTTCCGTGTAGTTTAATGTAATGAAATTAAATAATTAAACTCCTTAACTTTAACCAGTATCTTTTCTGAATAAAAAAACAAATATTTTTAATTGAACTTCTCTATTGGTCACGTCTCCCATTTCTGTAACCTTCTTTCAATAAAAAATCGAATTTTTAATATTAATTAATGAAATTTTAATAACATTGATTCAAAGAGTACATTGAAAACTAATTCTTGTTAATTTAAAGTAATAACATTCTTGATTTCAAATATTGAGATCAAATAAATTATTTCTTAAATGTTTACTTCATTTAATTTACATCACTTACTTTTACTTTAAATTAGAAAAAATGAGTTAACTAAACTACTTCCCTAATATGAAAATAACTTTTCACTGAATGAATTTTCTTAAAGTTTAAAAAAAATATTAAACCCTTAGGCTCTATTCTCGAAAAATGAAAAAACTGCTGCAATTAAAATATTTCATTTGAATGATGGATGGAATTTCCATGTTATACAGTGAAAAAACACATTTCTGGAGAAAATGCATCCTATCAGCTTTATGCGTGCTAAACCATTTTTGAGGCCAGGCGATCTTTTTTCCCTAAAAACATATTTTTCGATTTTTTTTGTAAACGATTCAAGATATTACAAAAAAGCGAGAGGTATTTTTTGTCAAACATTCTAGAAGTGCAAACTTTTCTTTCAACATTTTTTTACCTTTCGTTGTTCCCAAGAAAAATCCAAAAATCCGATTTTATGAAAAAAATTCTCCTGGCCACAAAAATTGTTGGAAATAAACGTCAAAATTCTAACATTCGTAACTTTATGGGAGATTTTTATTTCTTAAATTGGAAAAATACATTTGTCGCCTGATTGCACCTAAAAAACAGCATATTTCGTCGCTGAGAGATTCTGCGACTTGAAGTGTAGAACTTGCCTGATTAGAAATGGATTCGATTCTTTGCTTAATCATATGATACCCGATGTAATGTAAACTTTAACAGACATACCATCATTTTCACAAAATTTGAATGAAATAAGATAAAAGGAATAAAAGAATGTCACTCTGTAGCAAAATTTATTATGCATTAGTTTTATTCACATTATTGTTAGGCTGGTTGGTTACAATTGGATTTTTCAGTTCCAGATGACCTTTCGCATTTGGTAAACACAAATAAAAATTGCACAATAAAAACAGTGAATGCTGGAATTTTTCCGGATCAATTTGATGAATAATTTGACTAAAGACCATACACCTTTACGGTATAATTGATCCCAAGATTCGGTTTACTCCAGAACCTTATTTTGACACTATCGTGGTTTGGACTAAGATCCACTTGCTCGACACGTTCTCCTGTAGAATAAATGCCTAACAAACTTATAACTTCAACTCGAGTAATTCTACTTCCATGCCTGGTAGAAAATTCGGCATTAATCACAGTGACGCCATCGCTCAGTTCTCGTGGATTGGACACGGCGCGTACTTGGACGGGTTTGCCAATTAGTCTTTCGCCTGGAACTCTTTCTCCAAAGATGACTACACCGCGATGGGCAGCAACATCTGCAACTCTACTAGGTTCTAATGGTATAGTTCTGACAGCTGATGATGGGACGACATTGATAACCAATTTTATTGCAAATATAAAAGTGAATATCAGTTTATACGCTGCCATTTTTTACGTATGTCCGAGTATAATCACTTGTGCCTGATTCAAGAATCACTAACTTGGAAATTGGCTGAACTCTTTCGCTAATTAGAAAGTAAATATAAAAATCTGATAAATGTGCCAAGCTTTTATATAATATCTTATCAAATTTTTAAAAAAAGCGCTTAAATAAGCCTTGAGTTAACGTATCGCTTCTGTCTTCAATTGACTGAATACCAAGAAATATTTTAAAAGATCATAAAATACTGGTATTAAACGATGAAACACCTTTTCTTACGAATTCATCCAGAGTAATATAAAATCTTGAATTTTTAATTTTTATTTCAAAATTGCTTTTAGCAATGCGGAAAACCTCGTAGTATCGGGTTTGAAAAAATTCTTGTTAATTTTAAAAATTTTGAGAACCTGAAACTTTCGAGCAGCTCGAAAGTATTCGAGTACTCAAAAGTATTCGAGTACTCAAAAGTTTCGAGTTCTCGAAGACATCCGAGAACTCGAGAAATTCGAGTTCTCGAAAATGTTCGAATTCTCGAAGACATTCGAGTGCTCGAAAAGTTTCGAGCTTTCTGGAAAGCTCGATCTCGACTCTACTCGACTCGAACTTGATCGAGCTCAGCTCGACTCGATTCGAAAGCTAAGAAGCTCGACTCGACTCGATCGAACTTCGAGTTTCGAGTTTTTTGCACACCCCTAGTGTTTGATTAAAATTGAATTTCATTGTTTATCAGATTGACACCTGTATACTTTGCTCTTTACAAATATAAATTGCACAATACCAATAGCCTGAGTTTGTCCAGATCAATTTGACAAATAATTTTAGAGACCGTCCAACCTTACGGTGTATTTGATCCCAAGGTTCGGCTTACTATGGCACCTTATTTTAACACTTTCGTGATTTTGACTGAACCTAATTTCATGGACACGTTCTCCTGTAGAATTAACGCTTAACCCACTTTCAAGTTCAATTCGAGTAATACTCCTTCCAAGCTGGCCGTTAATAACCGCCTCAAGCACAGTGACACCAACGCCCACGCATCAAAGTCCAATTGTGGATTGGGCGCTCCACGTACATGTTACAACCTCGTACAACCAATTTTATAAGAAATATAAAAGCGAATATCACTTTAAGCGACGCCATTTTTTACGTATACCAGTGTACAATCACTTGTGTCTAGTCTAAGAACAACTGTATTTGAAACAGTCTAAAACTCTTTTGTTGATTGGAAAGACAATATGCGGAAATCATTTTGCTTATCACCGTTCAAATATAGTATGTTGGTGAAGGTATCTTAGCCTTTTTAGAAGTTTCACTATACTGAATTCTATCATTGTTTCAATAAACACCGTAATAAAAATTCTGAGCCAAATCGGTTTGTTCTAAATCAGCGACCCGAAAATTCACGAAGTAGCCATTTCTAGCCTCATCCGTTTTGTTTACACAGTTATGATGCAGCATATTGGATCCCACACTTATAATTTTTAAATTTTGACTTCAAATTCTAGACCAGCTACTCGAAAACCCCCGAAATGTTTTTATGCTTTTTAATAAAGAAATGTCTTTTTAGCCCAATTGGTGTTATTTTCACAGTTTTGATCCGCCACTTTGAATTTTTAAATGTTAACTTGAGTTTCTTATCCGTGCGGAAAACCCACTTTGCGCACACTTTACGTTCATGAAAAGACATACTTTCGGTCCAGGTTGAAGAAAAAAGTTTCTACGTCAAATTTGATTGAACAGTAGTCTCATTCACATTGTTGTAAGGTTGTTTAAATACAATTTAATATTATTGATTATCAGATGCACAATTACATTCTTTGATATATACAAATATAAATTGCACAATGGCAAAAGTTTCTGCTGGAGTTTGTCCAGATCAATTTCATAAACATTTGAATTAAGAAAAGCCGTACAACCTTACGAAGTAGTTGATCGAATGGTACGGTTTACTCCAGAACCTTATAATGACACTTTCGCGATTTGGACCAAATCCTATTTCATGGATACGTTCTCCAGTAGATCTACGTCCTAAAAAACTTTGAACTTCAAATCGAGTAATTCTTTTTCTATGTGGGTTTGTTACTTTGAGCTGATACACACTGACACCATCGTCAGTTTCTGCTATGGGCCTTGCATGTACTGGGAAGGTGCCTAAATATCGTTCGCCTGGAACTGGTTTACCAAACTGGATAAAACCGTGATAAGCGCCTACATCTACTATTTCTGATTCAACTCTAATAGATGATAATGGTGCAGGGCTGAAAGCTGATGATGGAACCACATCGATAACGAATTTTATAGCAAATATAAAAGCGAATATTAGTTTCGACGACGCCATGCTTTACGTATGTAAAACACTTGTGTCTGATCTAAGAATAACTGAATTTGAAATATTCTGAACTCCTTTTTCAACTAGAAATTCGATATGAAAATCTGATTAGAGTGACAAGCGTTTATACAATCTATTATCAAATTTGCTTATCAGCGCTTAAATAAACCTTCAGTTGACGTGCGATATTCGTTTTCAATAAACTAAGTATCAAGACATTTTCAAACATATCATAAAATATTTTTGATGAGATGATTAAAGCACTTGACGAGAGAGGGACCATATATTTACTTGGAATGATTAACGAAAAAAGTTTGCAAAATTACAATAATTAGTTTTAGATGCTCATCATCTCTGAGAGTTATTGAAAAAATAAATTTGAATTAAATAATACAATTATAATTTATGAGTTTGGTGATTTAAACTATGCACCATTCAATGAGCAGTTTATCACTATATTGATTATTTTGAGTAAACGATGACTAAACAAAAATATGTTAAATTAAACATATTCGAATACGAAAAAGTCGATTGTTAAGCAGTAATTGAGTGTTCGAATAATAAAATTTAGTAATATTTTATAATTTTACACTCAGGAGAATATTTTCCTTGAATAAAAGAAACCGTTTCTTCAACAAATTGTATTCATTTAACCAAAAATAACTTTGAAAGAAAAAAAAATCATTTGTAATTTAAGAGAAATTTTCATTGGAACAAAAGAACATTGCTTTGGACCAATTAAATTTCTTTGAATTAAAGAAACTTTTCTTTCACTGAGAGCCAATGAATATTTTTCTTTAATTCAAACAATCTTTTTTTGAGTGTACTAATGAAATAGTAAACAACTCGCAAGTTTACTAATCACATTCTGAACCTCTTTTGTTGGTTATTATCGATATAAAATGGTGTGCGATTATTTTCAACGTAAATAAAGTAGGGTTAAATAGATTATGTGTGGAAGTAATTTTTCTTTTTTTTTTCATGTTTCGGAGATGATGTAACTTATTTAGAAGTTTCTCAATGCTGTCTTCGATCATAGTTTAAATAAAGCTGAAAACGTTACACAATTGCATTCTTTTATCAAAATTTGATATAATGCACGTTTCTCATTACTATAACCTCCTTTTAATTCAATTCAATTTTATAAGCACTGACTGGTATTACATCATATTCCGTAAAGTTAGCCCTGAACAAGCTGAAAAAGGGGTTAGTTCTTCTTCCAGTTTTTATTCCAAAAAGTATTCATTATTCAAAAAATATATTGTTTTAATTAAGAAAATGGCATTTGGTAAATTTCTACTTCATTAAAAGGGACTTGCACTTTTAAAAAACCGTAGTTTTTCTCTGGGTAAAGTAAATAAAAAATTTAAAGACTTAAAAAACTAAGGCTCTCCGCTCGCAAGATTTCATTTTTTATTTCATTGAAAAAGTCCCTTGGGTCAAATTACAACAATAAAAAAATTTGTACTTGACTTTAACCTTGATTCAAATTTGGTTCAGTCGCATGCACTCTGAAAAATATTTATTTTTAATTAAAGAAACCGTTCTTTTAACATAATTTTTTGTTTTGTTTAACCAAAAATATATTCAAAATGAAGAAAACTAGTTCAAATTAAATGAAAATGATAATTAGAAGAAAAAAATGTTTTTTCAAACCAAAGAAATATTTTTGAAATAATAGAAATTTCTTAGAATCAAACTTTTTTTACCTGAGAGCCAATGAATATTTTTCTTTGAATCAAATCATTTTTTCCAGAGTGTGTATCACAATCAATTAAGAATTTTTCCTATTAAATAATAGATCGAACACGAATTAAGAACACAAATTTCCACAAAGTTACAAGGATTTTAATTTTGACGACGACTTTTCAACAACAAAAAAATTAAAAAAGTTTCTTTAAACTTCTATAGCTTTAATCTAATTTTGATACCCTACTTTATTTTCGTATTCTGATGAGTTTTACTAACAAAATTTTGCCGCTTTGTTTGAAAATATAAAAAGTCTACTTTAAAAAAAATATCAAGATAAAAGTCCATAAAAACTGATAGGATGCCTTTCTTGTATTAGCAGAAACTTATCTAAACATTTAAAAAAATAAAAAAGTGGGGGTTTCCCGAAAATATTCCATGTTTTCAAAATTCGAGGAAAAGAAGAAAAAAGATTGTCTAGAAAACCCCACCTTTTTAATTTTTCTTCATATTTTTGTATAATTTCTACTTATATAAGAAAGGTATCCTATCAGCTTTATGCGGACTAAACCATTTTTTAGGCCAGGCGATCTTTTTCCTAAAAATATATTTTTCGATTTTTTTGTAAACGATTCAAGATATTAAAAAAAGAGCGAAAGTTATTTTCTGTAAAACATTATAGACGTGCAAACTTTTATTTCAACATTTTGTTACCTTCCGTTGTTTCCAAGAAAAATCCGAACATTCGAGTTTATGAAAAAAAATTCTCCTAGTCATAAAAATTGTTACAAATAAACGTAAAAATTCTGATATTCGTAACTTTATGGAAGATTTTTATTTCTTAAATTAGAAAAATACGTTTGTCGCCTAATTGCTTCTAAAAACAACATATTTCGTAGCTGAGAGATTCTGCGACTTGAAGTGTAGAAATTGCCTGATTTGAAATGGATTCGATCCTTTGCTTTATCATATGATACCCGATGAAATGTAAACGTTAACAGAGATATAATATATTTTTCACAAATTTTTAATAAAATAAGATAAAAGGAATAAAAGAATGTCACTCTGTAGCAAAATTTATTATGCATTAGTTTTATTCACATTATTGTTAGGCTGGTTGGTTACAATTGGATTTTTCTGTTCCAAATGGCCATTTACATTTGGTAAACAGAAATAAAAATCGTGCAATAGAAACAGTGAATGCTGGAGTTTTTCTGGATCAATTTAATGAATAATTTGACTTAAGACCATACACCTTCACGGTATAATTGATCCCAAAATTCGGTTTACTCCAGAACCTGAATTTGACACTATCGTGATTAGGACTGAGATCCACTTCCTTGACACGTTCTCCTGTAGAATAGATGCCTAACAAACTTATAATTTCAACTCGAGTAATTGTACTACCATGCTTGGTAGAAAATTCGGCATCAATCACAGTGACACCATCGCTCAGTTCTCGTGGCTTGGACACGGCGCGTACTTGGACGGGTTTGCCAATTAGTCTTTCGCCTGGAACTATTTTTCCAAAGATGACTATACCGTGATGGGCACCAACATCTGCAACTTTACTAGATGCTGATGGTGTACTTCTGACATCTGAGGCTAGGACGACATTGATAACCAATTTTATTGCAAATATAAAAGCGAATATCAGCTTACACGAAGCCATTTTTACGTATGTCAGAGTATAATCACTTGTGTCTGATTTAAGAATCAATAACTTGGAAACTGACTGACTTCTTTCGTTATTTAGAAAGTAAATATAAAACTCTGATAAATGTGACCAGCTTTTATACAATCTGTTATCAAATGTTTTTATCAGCGTTCAAATAAACCTTGAGTCAACATGTCGCTTATGTCTTCAGTTGACTGAATATCAGGGAATATTTTAAAAGATTATAAAATACTCGTATTAAACAAGAAAAAATCTTTGGTTACGAATTCATCCAGAATAATTTATTAGAAATTTCATAAATATAACGTTTCGAAATGTTAACGGTTCGCTCATCAGATAACTTTCAACATAGCGGATATTTAGCGACAGACCAAGAAGCTTGCTGCGAAGATAGTCACAAAACAAACAAGCGACAATATACGTAAGTAGTCGTTAGAAAAAAAATAGTAAAAAACATGATCTGGATCTTAGCACCCAAGACCATGTTTTTCACTATTTTCTTTTCTAATGACTACCTACGTATATTATCATTTGTTTATTTTGTGACAACTTTGCACCAAGCTTCTTGGTCACATATACTTCTGATTCGTCCATAAATTTTTGTACATCTTCTTGTTTTTAAACTAAAGAACATATTCTGAGAAATTAAAAAAAAAAAAAAAAAAGATCACCGCATGTAGCGCCGGCACGTAGTGCTGTATATGATGTATTCGTTCAGGTCTTCGAAACGTATTAACTGCCCTATCGAAGAACCTTTTATGTCCTTCCATGACCCATTAATACCGATCTTTGATAAAAAAAATTATTTAACTTGTTTATATGAGGAAAGTTTTTTTGAAGCAGATTTATTTGATGCCTGTGTCGATGGAAAGTGCTTATAAATTGAGCACAAATAAATTCATCACTAGTGTACACACCTATAGTACTTCGCAGCGGTATTTTATTTGAATAAAAAACATATTTATTTTAGATTTGATTAATAGTACCAAACATGTGATTTCTTTAATTTCAACAAGTGAAAACGTTATTATTTCAAGCCGAACAAGTGTTTATTTATCAAAATATTTCTCTAGTTGATTTTTTCTTCTTCAAATATTTAAAACATACAACATCCAACTTGGATTATTAAGACTTGGTTCAATGGATCATAATCAATGGAGAACTTTTCCAATTACACAATATAGAAATGAATTCATCATTATATTTGCATTACCATATAATTCCTGATGCAATGTAAACTTTAACAGATATTAAAGTAATTCTGGGAATTCTTAACAAAATAAGATGAAAGGAATAAAAGATATGTTACTCCATGGCAAACTTGGTTGAACGTTATTTTTATTCACATTCTTCTCAGGTTGTTTACTTACAATTCGATAAAGAAATTGAATTAAGGACCGTACAACGTTACATTGTAATTGATTCCAAGGTTCGGTTTACTCCAGAACCTTATTTTGACACTATCGTGATTTGGACTGAAACCCATTTCATGGACACGTTCTCCTGTGGAATGAATTCCTAACAAACTTTGAAGTTTAACTCGAGTAATTCTTCTTCCAAACATGTTTTTAATAACCGTCTCGTACACAGTGACATCACCATCGCCAAGTTCTTGTGGATTGTGCGTTACACGTATATTAACAGGATTGCCAATTGGTCGTTCGCCTGGAACTATTTCTCCAAAGATTACTTCACCGCGATTGGCACCAACATCTATAACTTCTGATTCAACTCTAACAGATGTTAATGGTGCAGGTCTGACAGCTGACGATAGAACCACATTGATAGCGAATTTTATAAAAAACATAAAAGTAAAGATGACTTTACGCGACACCATTTTTCACGTATGCCGGAGTATTATTACTTGTGTCTAATGTTAAAATAACTGCACTGTAAAAACACAAATGAATCTGGTTTCGCACAAGTGGTCTCAGTTCAGTATCACTCGAGACTGTTTTTTCTGTGTCTTATTTCAATGCCGAAAATTAGCCCTGAAATAATACTTTCTTTTTACAGTGGAATTCTAAATACATATTTGAATTAGTTTGCACAACATAAATTATCAAATTTGCTTTTGCACAACATAAATTATCAAATTTGCTTATCAGCATTCAAATAAACCGCCAATTAACGTGTCGTGACATAGGCGTTACGTATTTTATGAACCGTCACTATATTTAACAAATATATTCTTTATCTTGTTTTTAAGAGAAAGCAGTTTTAATATTGAGAATACGACAATCCTGCATATGATGCGTATGTTCAGGTCTTCGAGATGCATCGATTGACCTGTTAAAGAACCTTTTATGTTCTTCCATGACCTATTAAAATCTTTCTTCTAGTAAAAAAAATTATTCACCTTGTTCACATAAGAAAAGTTTTTTTAATGTTGGGTATGTAACAGTACTGTATTTGATGTAATTCGTTGCGTTTTCGAATTGCTTCGAATGATCTATCGAGCAAACTTTTATGCCCTGTCATAAACTATCAAAAGCGATTTATTATATTCAAGAAAATTTTTGTCCTTATTCATGTAACAAAACTTATTTATTATTTGAAATATAACTCTACTGCAACTTAAAAAGTGGCCCATTACAACAGAAGATACATTGATTGACAGTTTGATGGACTCTCTGATTTTCTGGAAATAAAATTTTCGGTATAAGATAGGAAGAGCAACTTGATCAAATGAGTGTAAGTTTTTTTTTCTCGAGAAAATAAAGCTCCCTCTATGAGGAATCAAATTTACTTGATGCCTGTGAGGAATCATTTTTATAAATCGAAATTAACTAAATAATTCCTTTAATTAGAAAATGAATTTTCTGTGGGTGAATTTTTTTTCAAATCTTTCAAACTTATTTAGGATTTTCTCTTGTAAGATGCTAAACTAACACAACACCATATAATTTATGATATAATGCAAACTTAACAGAGACATAAAAGAATTTATGTAATTCTTGATAAAATAATAAGATAAAAGGAAGAAAAGATTGTTGCTCTATAGCAAACTTCTTGGAACATTAGTTCTTTCTCACATTGGCCTTAGGCTGTTTGATTACAATTGAACATTATTGATTATCGCATTACCATTTACATAATAATTTGATATGTACAAATGTAAATTAAACATAAACAAGAGATCATTTTTCAGTTTGTTCAAATAAATTTGATAGAAAAGTTAACTTAAGGACCGTACAACGTTACTGTGTAATTGATCCCATGGTTCGGTTTACTCCAGAACCTTATTTTGACACTATAGTGATTAGGACCAAAGCCCATTTCATGAACACGTTCTCCTGTAGAATGAGTGCCTAACCGACTTTGAATTTTAACTCGAGTAATTCTTCTTCCAAGTGAGTTTTTAAAAATCGCCTGATACACAGTGACACGATCGCCAATTTTTCGTGGATTGGGCGTTACACGTATTTCGACAGGATCGCCAATTTGTGCTTCGCCTGGAACTCTTTCTCCAAAGATGACTATACCGCGATTGGCGCCAACATCTATAGCAGTTGGTTCAACTCTAATAGATGTTAATGGTGCAGGCGTGACAGCTGCTGATGAAGCCACATTAATAAGCAATTTTATAGCAAATATAAAAGCGAATATGTGTTTCAACGTAGCCATTTTTACGTATGCCAGAGTATAATCACTTGTGTCTGATTTAAGAATAACTGACTCTCAAGTTGGCTGATCACTTTCGGTAATTAGAAAGTAAATATAAATCTGCTATCGAATTTGCTTATCAGCGTCTGAATAAACCTGCAGTTGGCGTGTGAATTTTGTCGTTAATAAACTGAATATCAATAAATATTTTCAAACATAAAATTATGATCCCATATTTCATACAGAATTTAAAAATTGTAAATCAGCGAGCAAGTCAAACAAATTAGGTGTATACCAGACTGTCAGATTCTGTTATGCATTTCCATTTTGAACAAGTATAATGCATATTCATGAAATAGATAGTCAATAAATAAATCGCTATCGGAAATGGCCAATTTAGATTGCGTATTCACTAGGTTTCAGACCGATTCAAATTTTCCAATTGGTTCTTTGTTTTTGGGTAGAGCAATCTCTACAGAGAGCAACACATTGTCAGAGTGTGAGGTATTAGGCAAGAGTTGAGTAGGTTGCACAAATATACGTGAATAAACTATTTAATGTTTCTAAGTTTGAGAAAAAAGTCTCAAACTTAACCTGTAATAAAGTAATTTTTGGAACGCATGCCCGACAAAATCTATTTTCTCCTATATTAAGCTACGTGGACGAATAAACTATGAAACCTTTAATAATGTATAACATTTTCATTTTGAAACTCAAAACTGTTTTTTAGAGCAGATGTTAAGGTACAATCAGAGAGAGATTGCTACTTCACGAAAGAAAAATAACTATTGCAATGTGTACGAGTGATGTAATACGTTTTTCCCTGAAAATTCCATTGCCAGCAGGCATTCTGCAATTCGAACAGTCAAAAAAAAAGTTGTCTTGAAACAAAAGCATCATCCTCTTTGCCTGTTTTGTTTTAAATCAACTGAACATCTGCTTGATGCAAACAGAATTATTTGGCTGCAAGATTAGATGCAGTTGGTCGCAAATAGATGTTTGCTGCAAAAAGATTCTTTTTGAGACAAATGAAAAACCTCTCAACCTTAAATGTAAGAAGAGATTTTATTTGTGTCTATACTTTTTTTTAAACGTAAACCAATGTAAAAACTATTAAATATACAAGCAAGTATTCTGAAATTTTCAAAATGTCCATTAGTTACTTCGTGATACTGTCCATTTTCTTCTCGAGAAGAGCTAGAAGTCTATACAAATAGTTTTGGATGCTCAAAATTTCTGACAGTTATTGAAAAAAATTGAATTACGTTATACAGTCCTAATTGGAAAGTTTGTTGATTACAACAGCGTCTTATGAAATAAACAGTTTATTATTACCATATTGTCTCATCCTTTAAAGTAAAGACTAAACAAAAATGTGTCGAATTAAAAATTATTCAGTAGAAAAAAAGTCGATCGTTTAACAGTATTCGAATAACAAAATAGTAATATTTTAGCATTTCTCTAATGAAATAGTAAATGAATCCCAAGTTTCTAACGAATTAGTGAACTTTTATTGTTGATTTCTCTCAATATAAAATAGTAAGCGATCTTTTTAGCGTACATAAAGTAGGGATCGATAGATTAAGTGTGTAAATGATTCTTGTTTTTTTATTTTGACGAAGCAGTAACTCATAAATGCGTATGTTGGTGGAGATGACGTAGGTTATTTAGCAGTTTCTCAATACTGCCTTCTATCATTGTTTTAATAAGGCTGAACATTTTTCGCAATCGCAATCTTCAATTAAACTTTTCTATTTGTCGCGTTTCCTATTTCTATAACCTTGTTCGAATTAATATATACGCAGCCTTAAATAAATTAATATATTTCCACAACTTTTCTTGGTTTATTATAATAAAGCTATATGAAATATTTCTTCAATTTTACCTATCGAGGTGGGTGTTGCAAAAAAGTATTTCTGGGAAATCTTAATAAAATACTAAGATAAAAGGAATAAACGAGTGTTACTCTATTGCAAACTTTGTTGATCATTAGTTTTATTCACACTGTTGCTAGGTTGTTTAATTATAATTATATATTATTGATTATCACATTGACATTTACATCGCACTAAATCTGGAGATATCAGCTTATTCTGCAACAAAATTTTGATGTATATAAATGTATACTGCACTTCAACAATAGTTCATATTGGATTTTGTCCACATATATTTGATAAACAAGTTGACTTAAAGACCAAACAATGTTATGGTGTAATTGATCCCAGCGTACGGTTTACTACAGAACCACAATTTGACTTGGTGGTGATTTGGACTAAAACCCATTTCATGGACACGTTCTCCTGTAGAATAAGCGCCTAACCGACTTTTAAGTTCAATTCGAGTAATTCTTTTTCCATACTTGGAGGTAATAGTGACCACTTTTGAAGTTACACCATTGGAAAGACGGCGTGGCGTAGGTGGTACACATACATCGATGGGATGGCCAATAATTTGTTCGCCTGGAACTTTTTCACCAAACTGAATAAGACCTTGATGGGCACCAACATCTAAAACTTCTGATTCAACTCTAATAGATGTTAGTGGTGCAGGACTTATGGCTGATGATGACACCGCATTTATGACCAATGTTATAAGAAATATAAAAGCGAATATCAGTTTACACGACGCCATTTCTTACATATGTCAGATAATAATCACTTGTGTGTGATCTAAGTCTAACTAATTTTGAAATTTCCTTAACTCATTCGCTATTTAGAAAGTAAATACGAAAACCTGATAAGTGTGGCAAGATTTTTTAGGGTCTTTATGTTATCAAATTTCCTTATCAGCATCTCAATTAACTGTCAGTTGACGTGCGACTGATTATCATGAAATTCGGTTATTTCACAATCACTATCTGCTAAGAAAATATTAACTTATCGTCTGCTATCGCGAATATTAAGTATGCCAAAAGTATCATATAAATTATATAAATTATCATGGGAGAATTTTTAAAAATGAAATATGAAAGAATATTAATTTTGTTGAATTTATTTTCCAGTAGAGAAAAGATCCTTCTTTTAGTGACGTGCTATTTTGAAGTAATGAGGAAGTGAATTATACTAAAATAATCAAGGAAAAGCTATTTGGTTGAGGTTATCTAGAACATAAAAAAGTAAAAAATGTGAAATCTGAAAAAGATGATTACGATTAAAAAATGTTTGCAAAATATTGAGTGTATACATTTGAGGCTTACAGTGTAGTTTAAAGCTATGATATGTGAAGAAAATTATATGTTCAACACTGTAACAGTATTATTAGAAAAACATGAATTCCGGTCGTGAATCTGAAAATCATCATTTGCATCTCTGAATAAAAATAAAACTTTTGTGCGTCTTGTACTTTTTTCGTAGGACGAACCGCGTGCAATTTGCAACGTTACGAACAAATGAGTTTTTAACAAAATAGATATTTTGCATCAATGTACCTTAGAATCTATATTTCGCAGAAAAATTCAAAAATTGTACAATGTGAATTGTTGTTAAAAAATTGCTAATTTGAAAAAAAAATCGTCTAGACTTTTCACTTGTTAATAAAAAATCATCCAGGTCAATGAGTCCCATAATTTCCCCTAAAATTGTTGCAAAACCTATACCTTCTGATAATAACATTGTTCATTCTTCATAAACTCTTTTTTCATTTTTATAACTATTGTTGTAAATAAAATCCCTTAATGACCAGAATTAATTTTATTGAAATTTTTTATTTATGTCTGATACAACATAAAACTTATTACGCTCGCCTTTTATACAGCATATTTTTTATAAATCCACGCTCCCTTGTATAAATACAATTTTCTATGAAAAACTAGAAAAATATGCAACGCAAAAAATTTTGAAAATCGAAAACAGAATTATTTTGAAAAGTAGCGCATGGGAAACCTGTATAGTGTATAAGTATACGCATGATTAATTTATAGCCCATTGATCCAAAGTCATTTAAAAAAAAATCTTATTTGAAAACAACCAGAAGGCAATATTTTGAAAAAGATAACAGGCGAGGTCACTTTTACAATCTCAGAATAGGACCTTCTTATTGTTTCAATAGAGTTAAAAATGTTACACCATCGCGTTATTTGATTAAATTTCTCTATTTTTTAATTTTTTCATTTTAATAACTTTTTTTCAATTACTATACACAGTCATAAATAAGTTTATATATTTTTACCAAGCAATTGTTTTTCACAATTGAATTAGGAAATATCTTGACTAATCGAATTATTAATTTTTTACTAATCTTTACTGGCCCACTTTTCGTTCATCAAATCTGTAAAATTTCACTAGTAATTAGTTAAGTCTTAACCAATGAAAAGTCTAGATGATTTCCACTTGAAATCAATAATTTTTTAACAACAGTTCACGGACATTTTTCTGAGCAAAGAATTCTGAGGTACACCGGTTTATCCTATGAAAAAAGTGCAAGAAGCAAAAAAGTGTTATTTTTGCTAAGAGGTGCTAAAACTTATTTTATACATTTTTGCTCATAATAAATAGTGGAATTGTTTTAAAAAAATTTTTAAACAAAAACTGGTCAGGATTTCGAAAAAATAGCCAAGCATTCGTAATGAAGGTACCTTTTTTTACCCTTTGAACAAAAGGTGTCTCGGGGACTTGTATACAGAAGTGTTAGTAGCGACTCGAATAATTAAAAAACATTCTATCTGAATTAAGTAATTCATCGATGGTTGGAATAAATATTTTAGTTTCATTGAATCAAAGAACGATCGAGATAACTAAAATAGATGATAATTGAGTGAAAGAGATATTTCTTTCATATAAGTGGTTTGGTACTCTTATTCCAATAGAACATGTCATTAGTCAAATGAATAAATTTTTTTACTCAAGTATTAATTAATTTCATTGGTAGGTGTGTTTCTTTTGATAAATAAAATTAAGTTATATTCGGGAAAGATGTGGTGATTGTAATCCTAAGCACTGACCATTCTTGAAATTTTTTTTCTCCGTGAAAATAAAAATAAAAATGTTATTATAAATTCTAATCATTATATTTGCATTAAATATTTTTTTCAACGAATAGGCCTTTTTATTATTTGTACTTTAAGTATTCAAATTTTTTAACAAAGAGGAATTCTTCAGTTAATTAAGTTGTTCTTTGAATCAATATTTTATGAACTCTGTGACATGTTTATTACAAAAAGTATTTCGCATCTTAGAACCACTTAAATATTTATTTCTGCCAAGGAACATTTGTTTGTCACAAATAAATACTTATTTCATCTTAAAATACGCTTATTTTAATCAACAAATTATGTTGGGTTTCTTAGATCAAAATAAAACATTTCTTTAAACTGAAGAAATATTTTTTTGGTTACATTCTGCTCTACCATTTCCTTGAATCAAAGAAATTTTATTCGATTCAAATGATATTTTTTTGCAGTGTAATATAATAGGAAAAGAATAACAAGTTTTTTAACGTGAATAAGGTTAGATAAATAGATTAAGTGTGTGCATGATTCTTGTTTTTACATTTTAACAAAGGAGTAACTCATAATTGCGTATGTTGGTGAATGTGACGTTCTTTAGAAGTTTTACAATACTGCCTTCTATCATTGTTTAAATAAAGCTGAGAATTTCACACAATCACGTTCTTTTACAAAACTCTTTTATTTGTCACGTTTACCATTTTTATATGCTTCTTTTATTTAATATAACACAGTCCTAAATAAATTGATATCTTTTTACGAAGCAGTTAGTAGTTTTCCATGATCAAAGTAGATTCAGAGAGCATATTTAGAAAAACTTTTATTCGATTTATAGAAATATTTTTCCTGGTTTAAAAAATTAGATTAAATGGAACATTTAGTTTCTTCTCTCGTAAGATTCTAAGGTTCCACAATAAAAAATTCTAATTTGAATTCGACTTTAGTTCAAACTTGGTTCAGTGGATCACAATCAATTAACTACTTTTCCAACTAAACAATATAGATATTATTTTTTCATTATCTTTGAATTGCCATAAAATTCCTAATGCAATGTGCACAGTAAAAGATACATAAAAGTACGCAGTTCAATCGTTTTTAAGTTTTGAAATTGATCAAAAGAGCGAATATATGTAACTAAAATTCAAAATGAGCTTATATGTAAGAAAATGACCTAAAACAAAATCAAAACCCTAGTTTTCCTGGATATTCTTGAAGAATTAATAAGATAAATGGAAGAAAATAATGTTACTCTATAGCAAAACTTTGTTAAACATTAGTTTTATTCACACTATTGTTAGGTTGTTTGATCACAAGTGAATAATTTTGATATTGTTGTACTTAAGGACCGTACAGCGTTACGGTATAAGTAATTCCAAGGTTGGGTTTACTCCAGAACCTTATCTTCACACTATGGTGATTTGGACCAAAGCCCATTTCATGGACACGTTCTCCGGTAGCATGAATCCCTAACCAACTTTGAAGTTTAACTCGAGTAATTCTTCTTCCAAGCGAGTTTTTAATAATCGAATCATACACAGTGATGCCATCGTTATCTTCTTCTGGATCGGACTGTACACGAATATCGATGGGGTGGCCAATTTGTCGTTCGTTTGGAACTTTTTCTCCAAAGATGACTACACCGTGATTGGCACCAAGATCCATAACTGGTATTTCGACTCTAATCGACGTTAATGGTGCAGGGCTGACAGCTGATGATGGAACCACATTGATAACGAAGTTTATAAGAAATATACAAGAAAATATCACTTCAAGCGACGCCATATTTTACCTTTGCCAGTATTTAATCATTTGTGTCTGATCTAATTATAACTGACTTTGAAATTAGCTGTCCTCTCGCTAATTATAAAGTAAATATGAAAATCTGATGATTGTGACAAGCTTTTATAAAACACGTTATCAATATTGTTTATCAGCGTTTAAATAAACCGTTAATTGACGTGACTTACGTCTACAAAAAATAGAGATGTGAAATATTTAAAAATATCATGGAATACCTTTTTATGCGGGGATTAAACCAGACTTACGATTTATGGTTTAGGCAGTCATCAGTCATCACACGGGAAAAATTGATAGCTAATAATATAATATTGGTGAAATTTTTGATGCACGGATTTGCAGCAGAATTTATTATAAGTATTATCATTATGAATGATAAACATAAATAAATCGTTAAAGCAAAGATATTATGTAGCTGAATTAATAATGTTGGAACTCTGAATATGGCGCTAATGAAATTGAATTAATATCGACAGAGGTTTGAAATTCATGCTTGATTTAACAGTTTACCTTGCAATTTAGGAGATCATAAGGCCCTATTCAGAATTAAAATATGATGAATTAATAGCAGAACAATTTTTTTACTTCTGTAAGTTTTTAAAACTCGGATTAAAACTTATTTCATTTCTTCGAATTTCTTACTAACCACACTTTTTTACTTGAAGTTCCGATTTTGTATGACATCTGAAACTCATGACGTCACCTAATTAGCTAATTCAATGATATGATATGTATTTTAGTTTTATTGATTTGATTTTTCAGTATTTTTCTATTTGAGCTACAGATTTTTTCCGTGCACTAAGGTGGTCCAAAAATTCGTCATTCGATGTTTGGTGGTCGATCACCCCTAATTCGTTTCTTTTCCGGAAAAATAAATTGACTATTTTTTCAAATCGGTCAACATTTTTAACTTTAAATTAACATGGAGTTTTAAATGGGGAAATCTCGGTTTAAAAAAAAATCTAAAAAAGAAATAACTTTTTATTTTGATCCCCCCTCCTGTATTGTGCCCGGGAAATGCCCCTAAAATGCAAAATAACAGTTTTCAGTAAAAGTTCATGCTGAAGACGGTATTTTTGCATTTTTGCATCATTAATTATTTTTATTTGATTAGTGACAAGTTTTCAAATATTTTAAACTAATTTACAATTCCTTGAATAATTATTATTTGTTTAAACCATTTTTTTCTTGTCAATCGTGAAAAGTTACTATGTTTCGAGATGAATGTAATAAAAATGTAATAAAATTGTGTATAGATGTAAAAAATTATATTTTTCGTGTAATATATTTTACAATTATTTGAATATTTTCTATTTATATAATTTTGTTCAAACCAAATCGTGAAAAATTACTGTTTTCTGGAAATAATGACACAGATAATGAATTTCAATAGTGATATTTTTTGTGTAAGACAGTTTGCAATTATTTAAATAATTAATAATTATTCACTTGCACATTTTCATAGAAAATATGAAGAAAATTCTAATTTTTTTCGAATTTCTACACTATGTCCCTTATTTATATATTTTTTTGCTTATCTTAACGAAATCGATCTGATAATTGAAAAAATAGGGCACAAGTTTTGAGATAAGAAAATACTGAATAATAAGCGACATAGTGTCTATGTAGCCTATATGGGAAATCCGCCACTGAGCTTTTCAATTTGAAAATGACGAATTTTTATTTCTTGAATGTCAAATTATTGAATGTGAAAAAATGTGATGACACAGAAAAAACTGGGGTTTCTATTGGAACCAATTTTTGGTTCCAAAGGAGCTGCAACAAAAAGGAACCTCTCTTG
>JAABKJ010003243.1:0-26321 GCA_011634705.1 Andricus grossulariae
CCCAAAAATTTGATTTTTGAAGGAAAATGTAAATTTTGATATCAGAACAAATAACCATGGTAATTTTGGATAGAAAGACAGTTGCATTCAACCAAAAAATACGAATTTTCAACAAAATACACGAATTTTCAACTAAAAATGATCAATTTTCAAACAAATAGTTGAATTAACAACCAAAAATGTAATAGTCAAATGTTCAGTAAAAAACCTAATTTTAGGGAAAAAGTCATTTTTAGTGAAAAAAGTAAATTTTAGTAAAAAAAAGTAATTTTTAGGGAAAAAAGTAATTATTTGCAAAAAAAGTATTTTTTTGTGAAAAAAGAAATTTCCAGTAAAAAAATTAATTTTCAACGAAATAGTTAATTTTTCAACCAAATAGAAGAATGTTAAACCAAAAAATAAAGTTTTGACCAAGCAGTTGCATTTTTAACCAAAAAAGATAAACTTTCTAACGAGAAGATTAATTTTCTACGAAAAAAAGATGAATTTCCAAACTAAAAAATAAATCTTCAAGAAAAGAGTTGAATTTTGAAACAACAAAAATATTCAATCAAGAAAGAAAAAAAAATTCAACCGAATTGTTGAATTTTAAAACCAAAAAGACGAATCTTTAACAAAAAAGTTAATTTTCAACTCAATAGTTGAATTATCGACCAAAAATAGAATGGTTAAATTTTCATTAAAAAAGTCTTGTTCAGTGAAAAATGTAATTTTCAGCGAAAAAAGTTATTTTCAGGGAAAAAAGTAATTTTCAACAAAATAGTTAATTTTTCAACCAAATAGAAAACAAAAAAATAAATTTTAGACCAAACAGTTGCATTTTTAACCAAAAAAGATACAATTTTCAAGAAGAAGATTAATTTAAAAAAAGTAACTTTTACTGAAAAAAGTAATTTTTAACAAAAGTTAATTTTTCAACCAAAGAGAAGAATGTAAATACAAGAAAAGTGAATTTCAGACCAAGTAGTTGCATTTTTAACCATAAAAGATGAACTTTCTAACGAGAATATTAATTTTATACAAGAAAAGAATAATAATTTTTCAACTGAGAAGACAGTTTTTCAACAAACAAGTTCATTTTCAACTAAATAGTTGAATTTTCAACAGAATAATTAAGATTTTAACTAAATATTAAAATTTTTATTAAAAAAAAAGACTTTTGGAAAAAATCATAATAAAAGACTTTTCAACCAAAAATAATTTAATTTCAATAAAAAAACAGTTGAATTTTCGACCAAATTTGTCGAAATTTTAACCAACAAATATTTCAATTTTAAATAAAAAGCAATTGCATTCACCTAAAAAAACGAATCTTCAACAGAATACTTGAATTTTTAATTGAAAATGATACATTTCCAACCAAAAATAGAACAGTCAAATTGATCCAATCAAGAAAGAAAAAAAAATGTTCATCCAAATTTTTTTAGTTTTTAAGCCAAAAGGAATTTTCAACAAAAATAAATTTTTAAACCAAAAAAACGCATTTTTAACAAAAGCTTTGAATTTTCAACCTAGAAAAATATCCAATCGAGAAAGAAAAAAAATTCATTTAAATTGTCGAATTTTCCTGGGTATTTTCAAGCTGAAAAGAGAAATTTTCATCAGAAAAGCTAATTTGTAAATAAAAAAGATGAATTTTCAAACAAAATAGTTGAATTTTCGAAACAAAAAACCAAGTTTCAATCACAAATGGAATAGTTAAATTTTAAGTGAAAAAAGTAATTTACAGTGAAAAAAAGTAATTTTCAACAAAATAGTTAATGTTTTAACCAATAAGATTTTTAAGCAAAATCAGTGAACTTTCTGAAAAGATTCATTTTTATACAAAAAAGATGAATTTCAACTAAATTTCAGTCAGCAAATAGTTGCATTGCACAAAAAACATGAACTTTCAACTAAAAATTGTAATTTTTTACCCAAAAATCTAATAGTCAAACTGGCATAGAAAAATTCTTCAAGCAAGGAAGTTTTTTGAGTCAATGAAGAAACAACATTTTAACAAAATTATTCAATTTTCAACCCAAAAAAATGATTTTTATACAAAAAAGTTGAATTTTGAATGAAAAAGGAAATTAAAAAAAAACAGATAAATCTTCAAACAGAAAGAAAACAGTCAAATTTGCATTAAAAAGAAATTGAAAAAAAAATTAACCACTTGAATTAAAAAAAAATTCAACAAAATATTTGAACCCTCAAATAAATAGATAATTTTTCAGAATACAAGATGAATTTTCTACACAAATAGTCAAATTTTTGATAAAATAATTAAGTTTAAGACGAAAATAATAAATTTTCAACCAAAAATGGAATAGCTACAGTGCTAAATTCTACAAATAAAACAATAAATAAATAATGAGAAATTTTTTTTTTCAACGAAATAGTTAAATTTTCAAATAAATAGCTAAATTTTCAAATATTTAGTTAATTTTTTAAATTATTAATTAAATTTTTAACTAAAAATATTAATTCTGTACCAAAGTAATTAAAATTTTACCCAAAAATATGAATTTTCTACCAAATTGTTAAGATTTCAAGCCAAAAAAACGACTTTTTTACAAAAAAGCTGAATTTTTAACTAAAAAATTAATTTACGATCAAACAGTTGAATTTTGAAGTAAAATGATGAATCTTCAAACAAGAAAAGGTAAATTTTCAATCAGCAAAATATATAATAGTTAATGTTTTAACAAAAGAAAATATTTTTTATTTTCAATCAAGACCAGTTGCATTCAAACAAAAAATCTAAATTTTTAACAAAATAATAACCAAGCATTTTTAACCGAAAATAATGAATTTTCAACCAAAAAGTAATTTTCTACGAAAAGTCGAATTTGCAACAAAATAAATGAATTTTCAACTAGAAAAGATTAATTTTTGATAAAGAATGAAATAGTGACATTTTTAATGAAAAAATTGATTTTCAGCAGAAAAAAATTTTTTTTTAGCAAAATGGTTTAATTTGCAATCAAGAAGATGAATTATCAATTAAAGTGATGAATTAAAAAAAATGAATTTTCAATTTAAAAAATTAATTTTCAGCCAAAATTGTGTTCTATCAATTTAGTTCAAATTTAGGCGGAAAAACGAGAAAAAGGGGAAGTTTCCTGAAAGCAGGGAAAAAATAACAACTCTTTGAAAAAGGGGAAAAGGTTTATGGACTGTTTCTAATCTGTTAAGTTCATCTGTTGTCTAATTTAATCTTCAAATTATATCAATTTTCTCGAATAAAAAAAAATATCCAAAGAATTTACTTATTATATTTATATTTCGTATTCAAAAATAAGAGGAAGGTCAGCTTCAGTGTACATGAGATTTTTAGGTATTCTACGATTTTATTGAAAGGTAGTCTTTTTGAGAAAAATTCAACTGTTTTTAATTTAAAATTAAAATCTTTTTTCCACAACAAAACTATTAAATTTCTCGTTGAGAATTCGTCTTTTCTGGTAGAAAATTAATCCTTTTAGTTGAGATTTCATCCATTTGGCTGACAACTCCCTTCGTTTGATTTAAAAGAATTCATTTCTCTATCTTCATGTAAAAAATCCTTATTTTCCCCATTATTAGACCATTTTGATCTTGGTGCGAAATTTTCAAAATTTCAGGTTCCGAAATTATTCTTGAAGAGATTCTGCTTTTTGCTCTGCGTGTCTGAAAAAGAGAGTCCAATTGCTAAAACTAAATTATTTCTCCTGACATTACGTCTCTCGTATAAAGGGTCAATCTCACACGATTCATATCCAGAGAAACTAAATAAAATGAAATATCCTGCTTTTGTACAAAAAAAGAACTTTTTCCCCTCTGGTTTCTCTGCGAGTCAATGATTCGTGGACATGAGATCCGTCTTTCCCTGGCGCCCGGTCGGACAAAGCCTCCTTGGTTAGCGTCCGGTCTGCGGGAATGGCCAGCTAGATCGTTTCGCATCTCCGGACTGTCGGTTTTTGTTTCCGTTTCGAAGAGCGCAGTGTAATTTGCGAACGGTCGACTTAACCGAGTGAAGTGATATTATGCGAGACCCGGATCGTATAACGTATATCCATCACCATCGAATGTCCATCATGACGAGCGTTGCCAATGCTCCTGATTTATCAGCAGATCTACTGCCTTTTTTGCCCTCAAATCTCCCGATTTTTCAAAATTTTCAGTTTCCGCTCGTTTTCGAGAAGAAGATGATTCAGAATCAGTTTGTAGAGAGAGTTTTATTATCAATACTATTACAAAAACTTGACACCTACACAACCGTCGGAAATTGCGTGCACGACTCTTGTGAGCGCTATTAAAAATCACTGCGGACTTCGAACCACGATATTTTGGTGAAAAAAAAAGATGGGGCATTTTTTTAGGAACAGTTGGAAAGCTTATGAAATTTCACGTCTAGTGGTACTCAACAAATATTTTGTTGACATTCTGAAAATATTGCAGAATGTCAGAAGTTTAAAAAGAAAATTCAAGATTTACTCAAATTTTCTATCTCAATTTCAACTTTTAGCAGGACCTAGGCAAATTTTTTCGAAAATCTCAAAGTTATACGACATCAATCCTGAAATCTTATCTTTGATTTAGGAAAAAAAAATTTGAAAAATCTTCATAGGCTCCCGAGATATGATTAAAAATGTTCAATCGTATCTGCGCTCAATTACTCATAATTGACACAATTACTTACAACTGAGCTCAGATATGATCGAACATTTTTAATCATATCTCGGGAACCCATAGAGATTTTTCAAATTTGTTTTGGTTAAATCAAAGATAAGATTTTAGGCTTGATGTCGAATAATTTTGAGTTTTTTTTTTAATTTCCCTAGGTCCTGCTAAAAGTTGAAGATGAGATAGAAAATTTGAGAAAATCTTGAATTTTCTTTTTAAACTTCTCACGTGCGGTATTATTTTCAGATGAGCAAAAAAATATTTGTTGAATACCAATAGACGTGCAATTTCATAAGCTTTCCAACTGCTTCAAAAAAAATACCTTATCTCTTTTTTTCACCAAAATATCGTGGTTCGAATTCAGCAGTGATTTTTAATAGCGCTCACAAGAGTCGTGCGCACAATTTCCGACAATAGTGTAGGTGCCAAGTTTTTTGATCGTATTAATAATAAAACCTTCTTTACAAACTGATTTTGACTCATATTCTTCTCGAAAACAAGGGAAAACTGTAAATTTTGAAAAATCTGGAGATTTGAGGGCAGAAAAGGCAGTATATCTGATGGTAAATCAGGAGCCAATTGAATTCAAAAATAAAAAATTTAAACAAAACATTTGAACACTCAACTAATTAGATGAATTTTCAAGAAACAAGATTAAATTTCTACACAAATAGTCGAATTTTTAACAAAATAAATCAAGTGTCGTTCATGACGAGCGTTGCCAATGCTCCTGATTAGTCAGGAGATCTACTGCCCTTTTTGCCCTCAAATCTCCTAGTTTTTCAAAATTTTCAGTTTTCACTCGATCTCGAGAAGAAGACTAGTCAGAATCAGTTTGTAGAGAAAATTTCATCAATAATTATGATTACAAAACGTGACACCTTCCACAGAAATTTTGAACATGCTAGTCTCACTCACATGATTAAACTACGGGGAAGGTTTCACATCCTTAAAAAACACAGTGAATCTCGGGATATCAAACCGTTTCATATTATTCTGATTTTTCGTTGAAAATACAACTATTTTTGTAATCATTTCTACTATTTAGTCGAAAATTATTATTATTTTTTTTTTAATTCATATTTAAAAATCCAACAATTTGGTTGAATTTTGGATGAATTTTCAACTAAAATTATGCATCTTCAACAAAATAGTTAACTTTTTAACCAAGAAAATGCATTTTTCATAGACCAGTTCTTATTAGATATTTGAACCAAAAAAGTTGAATTCAACCAAAAGAGACGAATTTTCAGGAAAATAGTTGAATCCTCAACCAAGAAAGATTTCTTAGTCAAGAGGAAAAAAAATATTCTCAATCAAATTGTTGAGTTTTCAACTCAAAAAGGCCAACCTTGAGCAAAATCATTTATTTTTTAACCCTCAAATATAAATTTTCAACAAAAAAGTTAGATTTCAACCATAAAGAGAAATTTTCAACTTACAAGATTTCTTTTTTACAAAAAAGACGAATTTTCCACAAAATACAAGAATTTTCTACTAATAGTTGAATTTTCATCCTAAAAATATAAACTTCCAACAAAAAAATTGAATAGTTATAATATCAGATAATAAAAATATTTCTAACCCAAAAGACGAAATTTCAGCAAAAACGTTCATTTTTAACCAAAGACATAAATTTTCAACTAAACTTAATCTTCAACAAGAAAATTAATTCTTAACCAAAGAAAAATATTTTCAACCAAAAAGAGAAATTTCCGAGGCACAAGTTTATTTTTCTTCCAAAAAAGACGAATTTTTAAAAAAATAGTTACATTTTCAACAAAAAAAGACAAATTTTCAACTAAAGTCTTGAATTTCCAACTAAAGTGATTCATCGTCATCTCAAAAATTAATTTTCAACCTACGAGATTAATTTTCAACTAAATGGTGAAACTTTGCAATCAACCTAATAAATTTTCAACTAAAAACGATAATTTTCAACGAAAGAGATGAATTTTTGTCTAAGTCATGAATCTTCAAAAAAAAAAAAATAATTCTTAACCAAAGAAAAATATTTTCAACAAAAAAGAGACATTTTCTACTCAAAATATTATTTTTCTACAAAAAGATGACGAATTTTTAACAAAATACATTCACTTTCAACCAAATGGCTAAATTTTCAACCAAGAAAAAATTGTCAATCAAGAAAGATTTTTTCGATCAAGAAAGATTTTTCAGTGAAGAAAAAAAGAATTTCAATCAAATTGCTGTTTTTTTTCAGCCACAGAGAACAATTATCTACATATGAGTTTTCAACCAAAAAATATGAATTTTTAATGAAAAAATTCATTCTTGACCAAATAGTTGAATTTTCTAGCAAAATAGTTGAATTTTCAAAAAAATAAATTTTCCAACAATAAGGTTAATTTTCTACCAAAAGGAAAAATTTTTGCAATCAAATGCATGAATTTTTAACTAAAAAAGCCAAATTTTCAACGAAGTAGTTGAATTTTCAACTAAAAAAAAAAAAACTTCCAACTTTAAAATTTTCAACTAGAGTTGAATTTCCATCTAAAATGATGAATTTTCATCCCAAAAATGAATTTTCAACCAACAGAATTAATTTTGAACTAAATAGTTGAATTTTCAATTAAAAAATATAAATTTTCAGCATGAGAGATGAATTCTCATCTGAATGATAAATCTTCAACAACAACAACATTTTCATCGAAATAGTTGAATTTTCAACTGAAAAAAACAAAGTTTCAACTAAAGTGTTAAATTTCCATCTAAAATGATGAATTTTCACCCAAAAATGAATCTTTAACCAACAAGATTAATTTTGAACCAAATAGTGGAATTTTCAATTAAAAAATATAAATTTTCAGCATGAGAGATGTATTTTCATCTGAATGATAAATCTTCAACAACAACAAAAAATTTTCAACAAAATGGTTGAATTTTCTAAAGAAATGAATTTTTAACTAAATAGTGAAACTTTAACATTAGAAAAATAAATTTTCAACTAAAAAAGATAATTTTCAACCAAAGAGATGAATTTCCAAATAAATAATGAATCTTTAACCAAAAAAGGAACTTTCAATAAAATAGTTCAATCTTAACCATACAAATGAATTTTCAAGTAAGAAGAATAATTTTCAACCTAAAAGAATTATTTTCTACTCATAATATTATTTTTCTAAAAAAGAAGACGAATTTTGAGCAAAATGTGTTCACTGTCTACCAAACAGCTAAATTTTCAACCAAGAAAAATTTTTCAATGAAGAAAGATTTTTTAGTCATGAAACAAATTTTTAACCAAGTTGCTGATTTTTTTTAGCCAAAGAGAACAATTATCTACAAATGAATTTTCAACCTGAAAATATCAATTCTTAGTTAAAAAAATTCATTTTCCACCAAATAATTGAATTTTCTACCAAAATAATTCAATTTAAAAAAAAATAAATTTTCCAACAAGAAGGATAATTTTCTACCAAGAAGAAAAGATTTCTCAAGAAAATACATGAATTTTCAACTAAAAAAGACAACATTTCAAGGAAATAGTTGATTTTTCAACTAAAAAAGACAAACTTCCAACTCTCAAATTTGCAACTAGTGTTGCATTTTTAACTAAAATGATGAATCTTCATTCCAAAAATGAATTTTCAACCAACGAGATTAATTTTGAACCAAATAGTTGAATTTTCAATTAAAAATGATGAATGTTCAACCTGAGAGATGAATTTTTAACTAAATGATGAGATTTAAAGAAATTGAACAAAATATTTCAATTTTTAAATAAAGAGTTAAATTTCCAACTGAAAGGATAAATTTTCAACAACAGAAAACGAATATTCATCTCTGGAGGTTACATTTTTTCTACTCGAATTTTTTCGGAATATTGGCGTAAAACAGAACGTTCGTCGAAAAAAACATTGACATGCACGTCATCATTTTTGAAAATTCAGGTGTGAAAGCAATTTCCTATAGGTAAACGACTAGAGCATTTCTTTTCCCGCACCATCGGCAATTATTGCTGTTTCAGGAGAATGGTATTTGATTACGGTTCCGGACAAAGCCAATTTATCAAACCAGTTAATGAAGGCAAACACGAGAACGAATGTAGTAGATGGCAATAAAAAAATGATTATCTCCACGTGTGTGGTTGAAAGCACATCTAATCATGGTCTAATAAAAAAACGTCAGTCCATTATCAGGTTCTGTTGCTCCTCCTGGAAATTCATGACAGACAAATGATCTTGAGAATCGGATCATTTTGATGCGGACTTTGCTGATCAACTAAAGAATCCGAAATCTGTATAAAAACCTTGCATATCATTTTCATCTAATTTCGGGATCAAATTTATCAACTGGCATTTACTCTGAGATGATTGAATTATCTCCAATCATCATCAGACTCAGAGAGCCTTCAGCTTCTTCTCTGGCACGGGCTCATCCGAGAATGTAGACATTAAGATAATCACATCCCGTGAGCACTTGAGCAGACCAGAGTAGTCCAGTCGAGTCGACCAGCTTCACTCTTAGTTTCCCTGATGACTATAGTCGCTGGTCCGAGGCGAGGCCACTTTGCGGACTTTGCCGTTGACTCTGAAACTGCACGAGATTGCTCGGTTGTTAGCCACAACATTGCCAACGGGGACCTTATAAGCTGCCCTCGCGAGGCTTCGCGGCTTTTTGCGAAAAAGCTCCTTTGTTCGAGACAAAGCGGCGATCGTAAAGTTTCCTGCAAAACATGGAAGGGAGAATTACTCTGCAGAGGATGTAATTGCAGTGGCGAGATCCGGTCTTTGCGAACCGGCCAATTTGTCGACTGTTGACTGTTGAGTTTGGAATGAATGAGAATTGATTGATGCTAGTGGTATGGGGTACAAGATTTTAGGGATCGGAAGAGTTTCAGCTAATTTACAGTTTTTGGAAAAATGTTTGCAGAAACTATGGAAAGCCTATGGTATCTAGGACTGATATTGTTCACTATCCTTATGAATGATAATACACCAGATTAAACTTTTAAAACATTTCTTCTTCCTGCAGAAGATCTAAAATTATTATAGGCGACACAATGAATTGAAGATGCAACATTTGTGCAATAAGATCTAGATGACATTCATGTCAAATCAATGACATGTAATTTAAAGTAATTATATTCTCTGTTATCATTTTCTCGAATCTGTGCGAAAGCTACTTAGAAGCAATATATCAGGCAGGACTAAATTTGTTGTACAATCTCCTTAATGCTTCTCTAGATAGTCCTTCCTTACTGAAACAAATTTCTTCCAATATTTCTTGGAGGAAGTTAAGGAATGAAGATCCTGTCTGGTTCGGAATTCCATTTTGTGGAACAAAATATCGGCATGCACGTCTAACCAAAATCTGTTATAATTATGAGATAAAGAATGTATTGTAAGGCGTTAGCTGTCAAAAAGCTAAATTCAAATTTAAATTCTGATTTCAGAGATCCCATTTGATTGAGTTTGAATATAGAGTAATGTGGGATAAATATTCGATAGTTCGAAACATAAATAGGATCCAATTTTCCTCGAACGCCTTCGGGTATCCTCTATATGGACACGATCAGGGAATAGTTAATCAATTCCAGTGGAAGTGATTACTCCCATACGAGATGTCTGGCTCATTAGACATTCCTTCAGGCTGTGGTTTTGGCGACGTCTGGCCAAGGATCAATTGAATAGCCTATGGGTTCACTGTTTATCAAACGTGTCCTGCGCCCTCGCCTTCAGCATATCTGGGCAATTTCCAGTTGGAATACGTAATTGTGGAGTAATGCTTCAATGTGTAATCAGTGAACTATTTCATTTTATGACAAAAATTTTAATTTCCTGTCTAGAAGAATTCAAATCCACGCAGTATGGTGCTGTACTATGTAATTCAGATACTTTTCTCAAGTTTTAATTTTAATTCAATTTCATTGTAGGAAACTTGACAAGTCAAAGAAAATGCAACAGAACAACACGAGTCTACAAACTTCAATCAGAACTTTAAAAGTATTTTGATGAAAAAATTATGCTTTGATGGAAATAGGAAAGCTTTTAGAATCTTTTAAAGTCCGGATTCAGAGAAATATCACCAGAACATTTTCCTTAATTATTTTTCTTTTCCTAAAGGATTTCTTTGCATTTTAAATAGTCACTTCTCTGACAGTCGGAATAATCCCAAAGCCCTAGGATCAAGAAGGAAATGTTTGAGAAACAATTCATCTCGTGCTAAAAGTAAAAATTGTCAACCAGGAATATTATTACTCAGTAATAACCAAATAGTAAAATAAAAGCATTCGGTTTGCATTATCTCTAAATAATCCATTCATCCAGCTATCACGTACATTCACGCCAGCAACTCGGATGTCCAGCACGAAAGTTAATAAAGAATTAATCCTTTCCGGCTTGAATCTCGAATAGCGAGGAGAAAATAAGAGAATCGAAAAAAAAGTCGCAGATACTCCATCATGGAGATACAGTATTGGCAGTGACCTTGGCTTTGGCGGTGCCCATAACGTAATTAATGATCCACGATCCTGGGGTCTTGCGATCTCACATGAATCAGAACCTCCAGCAGGTAGTTATAGCCACATACACTCAAAGTCCCTACATGTCCGTATACACCAACTTATTGCATGTAATTGTTTTCCCTACAAGGAAACCCGGTAACTGACAGCATCTTCCTCGCTGTAATTGTTGTACAAATTATGGCGCACTCAGCCTGTATAATCTTTCGCGGATATGTATTACAGGGCGCGATATGCCAGACTTAACTATTTAAGTATACGCGGAAGATCTTTCCTTAATATATCACGACGCATAATATGCAAAAGTCTAACACTAGAGTGCCGGGAAAAACTGACAACCATCGATAATCGTTTCTATCGCCAGGCGATAAATATTGATCAGCTTTTAGTTTTATAGCGTTCATAACATCTGGTTGTTAATTTATCCGACATTTTAGTGTGTAACCTATTTTAGTGTAAGTTAAAAACTACTTGGAAGAGCCATTTTGCATAACTAAGTAAAATTTTCTCATCAGAGAAATTGCCTTGATATATGATATTGGTACGTTTAAGTAAATTGTTTTCTGATTTATATTTGTAGTTGATTCAGAAGCAATTTGTTCAGACTATTCCATTTTTCAAATTAATAAAAGTAATGATCCAATCACATATTTGCGAATATTTCTAATCTCATAAACTTCCTTTAAACAATATTTAAAGAAACAACAGATATATTTTTATAAATTGAGGTAAATATTGATGCATCAATTGAAAGAAATTTTAATGGCGTTCATAGGCAACCCTGCAGATTGGAACAAATCTTGAGTTTTCTGCATATATTCAAACAAATTTGTAAGATTGAAATAAGATGTATTTTCTTATGAACTCTTTTATGTACCAAAATCAGAACACAGAAAAATTAAAAATTTGACTTCAAACTACCTCCGTTCCAGCTCATCAGAGACAATTCTTTCTGCGTCTTCTTTTTAGGATCAGGCAACCCACATTTTTCGAAACCCATTCGGACCTCCTTATCAGGGATTATTTATAGGAAAAATGCAGGTATTTATAAGAAACTTATATTAATAGAATTTAAATATTACCTGAAAATAAAGCATAGGCATTAATATAAAGTATTTTGAAACATTTAAAAAAAACTTTGCTGTTTCTCCAGAGATCCATTATGAAATTAATATATTTGTTATTCTCTCTCTTTATGAACAAAATCTCTAGGAATTCTCTTTTTCTTTGATTTCTCTCATGGTAAAGGATCCTGACATCATCCCAAGTAAAATCATGATCATGTATCCTGTTTAATCCTAAGTTTCCCAACATTGATTGTTTTTCTATAAAATCAATCGTAGACTGGTTGAGAAAAAGAAACTGTTGAAATAATTCAATATTTTTTTCATGAAAATCTGGATGTGGTAATTTAAGATCTCAATCAATAACATTCTTTACAAATCCTATATTGTTTTTAATAGAATAATTGGAATTAAAACTCAGTATTCTTTCCTAAATAAATAGTTTTGCTGCGACAATCTGTGATAGTATAACCTTTATCAGTTTTTATTAATCATATCTGGAACATTAATTCAATCTTCAATTTTATTCTAAAGAGTAAATTGTAATCCTGGATGTATAATGGTGATAGGATTTCAGAGGACACTAACATTGTATATGAAACAAATAAAAAATTCCTTTCAAAACATAAAATCTCACATGGTCATCATCTTAATTGGGATGTCAAAATATTTTATCATAAGAGAGATGAAAAAGGGACAATTTATGGAGATGTTATTTTTAAAGAGAGGTGATAACAAATCTATTCATATAAGAAGGGATCTTTCGAGAAACAACAAAGTTTTGGATGAGCCTAGTGAATGAATACACTGATTTTGGTTTTCTATAATAATTTTTATATCTGCAAATTAATTTTCACTAAAGAATAAAAAATTTGTCCAAATGATACTTTGTACTGATGTCTATTCATTATTATCAGGTTATATTTGAATTGCGTTAATATGATTTTTTATTATTCATACCTGTAGTTTTCCTATAAATAGTACATGACAAGGAAGTCTAAATTGGTTTTGAAACATGTTGGTTCCCTAGTAATCTAAAACAGAGAGAGAATTCGAAAAGAGTTTCCCTCTGCTTTTCTTTTTTTATGCATTTTTTCTTTTGCATAGATAGCACCAATGTTTCCCTGAACATTCCTAGAACATTGCAATAGAAGGTTCGGAGAATTCGGAAAAATTTTCCATGAAGGTTCCCGGAAATAGGTAAATGTCCGCGTATCAAGGAAAATTCGGGAAATATTCGTGATAATTTCATTAACTAAATTAATTAAACTAATGCGAAAATTCTGAGGAACATTCCCCGAATATTCCTTGGGAACCTCCTTTGATACACGGACATTCACCTACTTTCGGGAACCTTCCTTGAATGTTTCAGGAATGTTCAGAGAAACTTTTGTGCTATCCGGGAATGAGCCAGAAAGGAGGTGGCTGGAAGTTTTTTTTAAATTTGTATTTGTGAGCTTCTTTGTGTTCTGCTTTTCGTGCATAAAAGAGTTCACAAGAAAGTAGATAACACTTCGATCAACTTTCGATTTGTTTATAAGTTTTAAATGTTCGCTGATGTCAAAAACTAATATTTCCAAACGTTAGAATTGAGTATCTAAAAATCCAGAGGTTGGAAACTGCTCGTTTGCATAATTCAAGGGAAATCGACAGTTTTATCTGCTCGCGAACGTGCGAGACAGTCGCCGCACTATGTGCGTATAAGCTGAAGGTTCTTTGGCTCTTCGCGAAAAAGATTAGGTGTACAAGTGGAGGATACAGAGTATCAGAGAGTATCGAAGTACGACGAAAAAAAGATATAAGAGAGAAAAAGTAAAAAGATATTATCGTTCCTCGGTGTCTCACGAGGCGAGCCCAGAGACACCTGCAAGTTCCATTCCGTTCTGCACCACCTATAATGGCCATTCAACATTCACTTCAGGCGGCGACCACAAAGTGCATACTTACATTCCCTGCAAAACTATCCACTTGTTTTGCGGGATTCTCTAGTCTAGTACCTTGCAAAGTCTGCGATCACAAGGTGGGTAAATCACACCTCCCACACTGAGACACAAAATAAAGTCAGGGTAACAAAATAATGTTCTTGAACCGTTTTTTTTCATTTGGCAAAAATTTGGTTAGGATTGGCAAAGATTTGTTTGGTGTAACAAAATAATGTCGACTATTGAAGGCTGATACACATATATTAAACACTCTATCATATTATAAATTCTATGTCAAATTCTAAGAAATGTCAAGTCATACATACATGAACGTCACAATGATATGCGGTCGCCGACTACGCCTCAAGAAAATGCATCGAAAACACTGGCACGTGGCCTCATCTATGCACTAACCCAGGATCTATGTCAAGAATGCCATAATGTAAGTGCGGAAAATAAATAGGTTGGACTTAGTCAAAAAGTGAACCACTCATAAAAAGTTTAGAATAAGTGGGTTCAGTTTAAGACTTGATACAAAACAGTCTAGAATTGTTTAATTCCAACATAACAAAAGTCAGTGTTCCCTTAAATCAAGAAAACCCTCCTATGAAATTCTGAAACAATCCATTGTATAAGAATACAATAGTCGAGGAAGAGAAATCAACCCAACCCTATAAGCCATGTCGCTCACCAGCATACCTGAATTTCTGAAAAGGGTCTATTCTCGAAGAAAGAGACCACCCCCGGAGCCAACGATAAAAGGATTACAATAACGTTCCGAGCAACGATAAACTAAAATTATAATTATAATAAAATTATAATTATATATCTAAACTATTTCCCAATCTTAATAATTCGATTGTTATATTCTTTCTTGTTTGTTTTTTCCTCAATCCCTTTTTTCTATTTCTGTAACGAACATTCGATTCAAAAAAGGAGGAAGTAGCGTAAGTAGATTATGTACAGAGATTATAAAACAGTTAATATATTTTTAGTTTTCACTTTAAAAAAATCAACCAAAAAGACAATATAATATATAAAATTATATTTTAAATTCTTGCCAGTTTTGAAAAATGATATAAATTTTTGCAATTGGGTGTCCTCGAATCATACGTACAAAACATGATTATACTTTTAATAAAACTACCGTCTGGACATATAAGGATTACTCTACTTGTCGACTTGCTGACTTACTTTTCCAAGGATTGAATAAATTAATTTACCAATGCAATATATGTATACATACAACAAAATATTTTGATTTTCACCCAAAAAAGATTTTCTACCAAAGAATAAGAATTTTAAAGATAAACAGACAAATTTTCAAAAACAAAAAAATTAGTTTTAACTAAAAATTTTCATGAATAATCAAATAGTTAAACTTTGAAGCAAAAGAGTTGAAGTTTTAGCAAAATATTTAAACTTTTAATAAAATAGTTGAATTTTTAACCAGGTTTGTTTAACACATGAATTTTTGTTGTTGAAAATTCATCATTACCGATTTAAAACTCGACTGTTGTATACAAAATTTTATCTTTCCACCCGTAATGATGAATTTCCAACAAGAAAGTTAATTTCCATTCCCAAAAGATGAATTTTTAACCTAATTGTTGAATTGTTAACTAAACAAGATCAGTTTTCAACTAAAAATGAAATACTTAAATTTTAGGTTTGAAAAATTAATTAAAAATAATTTTCTATCCAAAAAGATAAATTTATAAATAGATAAATTTTCTGCCAAATTTTGTAATTTTATTATTCATAGAATGAATTTTCAACAAAAAATGGAATGGTTAAATTGTTGTATAAAAAAATTAATTATGAACGGGACATAACCAAATTTTAAACAAAGTAATTGAAATTTCAATTAAAAAGGTGAATCTTTAACAAAATAAATTTGTAACAAAACTGTTGAATTTTTAAGCCAAAAAAACGAATTATCCAGAAAATTGTTCAATTTTCAATTCAAAAATATGATATTTGAACAAAAAAAGGTAATTTTCTACTGAATAGTTACATTTTCAAATAAATATTTCAACTCCGAACCAAATAGTTTAATTTCCTTGGAAATTGTTGAATTTACGAACTAAAAAGTCGAATTTTCTGCAAAACAGTAGAGTTTTCAATCCGAAAATATAAATTTTCAACAAAATAGTTGAATTTTCAACCAGCAAGATGGATTTTTACCTAAAATGATAAATCATCAAACAAAAAATTGTAACAAAAGAGTTTAAGATTCAAGCAAGTAGTTTAATTTTCAACAAGAAAATAGTAATTTTCAACCAAGAAGATTAATTTTCTATCAAAAAAGTCGAATTTTCAACAAAATACATGAATTTTCAGCAAAAAATTAATATTTGCCAAAAAAAGAATTTTCAACCAGTTGAAATAACGAAAAAAACAACGAATTTTTACCAAAATAGTTAACTTTTGAACCAATATTATTACTATTTTTTTCATTGTTTGGTTGAAAAGTTTATTATTTTGTTAAAAATGCAACTATTTTGTTGAAAATAATTTGGTTTCTTAATTAACAATTAATTTTTTTAACCAAACACGTAATTATTTCATTTCTGGTTGAAAATTGATCTTTTTTAGTTGAAAATTCAATTATTTTGTTCAAAATTTAACTATTTGATAGAAAATTAATATAATTTGCTTAGAAAATTAATTTTGTTTGTTGAAAATTTATCTTTTTGATTGAGGATTTACCTGTTTGCGTACAAATTAGTTTTTTTTTTATTTCAAATAGTTGAAAGTTTGTTTCTTTGTTATTTAAAATTATTTTTTAAATTGAAAATTTAACCATTCCATTTTTGGTTAAAAAAATTCATTTTTAGTTGAAAATTCAACTATTCAACTGAAAATTCGTTTCATTTTTTGTTTCAAAATAATTGTTTAAATAAGCATGTAACTATTTTATTTTTGGTTGAAAATTGATATTTTCTATGTAGTTGAAAATTCATGAATTTTATTGAAAATTTAACTATTTTGCGGAACATCAATGTAATTTGTTTATAAAATTGATATTGTTTTTTGGAAATTTATTGTTTTGATTGAGCTATTAAGTACTTGCTTACAAATTTGTTTTATTTTGTTGAATTCAACTAGTTGAAAATTCGTTCCTTTGTTGTTTAAAACTATTTTTCAAATTGAAAATTTGACAGTTTCAGTTTTGGTTAAAAGAAAATTTCTTTTTCAGTTCAAAATTCAACTATTTGGTTTGAAACTCATTTTACTTGATTGAAAATCCATTTATTTGGTTAAGGATTTGACTATTTGGTTAATTATTTTTTCGTGTAATTTGACTGGTTGAAAATTGGTCTCTTGGTCGTCTTTTGCTTAAAAGTCCAACTATATGGTGGAAAATCTAATTTTTTTGAAAATTCAAATATATTTTGCGAAAATTGTGGGCTGCGTTACTTTATGAATTCAACTAGTTGAAAATTCTTTTTTTTTGTTGTTCCAAATTTTTCTAAATTGAAAATTTGTCTGTTCCAGTTTTGGTTTAAAAAAATTTCTTTTTAGTTGAGAATTCAACTATTTGATTAGAGAATCATTTTTCTTGATTGAAAATCCATTTATTTGGTTGAGGATTTGACTATTTAACAAATTTTTTTTTCGTTCAATTTGACTGGTTGAAAATTGGTCTCTTGGTCGTCTTTTGCTCAAAAGTTCAACTATTTGGTAGAAAATCTTTTTTTTTTTAAATCAAACTATATTTTAAGAAAATTGTGGGCTGCGTTACTTTTTGAATTCAATTAGTTGAAAATTCTTTTCTTTGTTGTTTATTTTTTTTTTAATTGAAAATTTCACTGTTCCAGTTTTGGTTACGAAAAATTTCTTTTTCAGTTGAAAATTCCACTATTTGGTTTGGAACTCATTTTTCTGGATTGAAAATTCATCTAATTCGTTGAGGATTTGACTATTCTCTCAATCTCTTTTTCGTTGAATTTGACTGGTAGATAATTGGTCGCTTGGTGGTCTTTCGCTTGAAAGTTCAAATATTTCGTAGAAAATCTTTTTTTTTAAATCAAACTATATTTTAAGAATATTGTGGGCTGCGTTACTTTTTGAATTCAATTAGTTCAAAATTCTTTTTTTTTTGTTCAAAGTTTTCTAAATTGAAAATTTGTCTGTTCCAGTTTTGGTTTGAAAAAATTTCTTTTTCAGTTGAAAATTCAACTATGTGGTTTGAGACTCATTTTTCTTCATTGAAAACCCATCTATTTGGTTGAGAATTTGACTATTCTCTCAATCTTTTTTTCGTTGAATTTGACTGGTAGAAAATTGGTCTCTTGGTCGTCTTTTGCTTGAAAGTTCAACTATTTGGTTGAGGATTTGACTATTCTCTTAATATTTTTTCGTTTAATTTCACTGGTAGAACATTGGTCTCTTGGTCGTCTTTTGCTTGAAAGTACAACTATTTGGTGAAAAATCTTTTTTTTTTGTTGAAAATTCAACTATATTTTAAGAAAATTGTGGGCTGCGTTACGTTTTGAATTCAACTAGTTGAACATTCTTTTTTTGTTGTTTATTTTCTTTTTTAATTGAAAATTTGACTGTTTGAAGTTTGGTTTAAAAAAGTTCTTTTTTAGTTGAAAATTCAACTATTTGGTTTGGAACTCATTTTTCTTGATTGAAAATCCATCTATTTGGTTGAGAATTTGACTACTTAAAATTTTTTTTTTCGTTTAACTTGACTGGTTGAAAATTGTTCTCTTGGTCGTCTTTTGGTTGAAAGTTCAACTATTTGGTAGAAAATCGTTTTTTTCCAACTATATTTTGAAAGAATTGTGGGCTGTGTTAATTTTTAAATTTAATCAGTTGAAAATTCTTTTCTTTGTTGTTTAATTTTTTTTATTAAAAATTTAACTGTTCCAGTTTTGGTTACGAAAAATTTCCTTTTTACTTGAAAATTCAACTATTTAATTCAAAAACTCATCTTTTTTTATTGAAAATCCATCTATTTGGTTGAGGATTTGATTATTGTGTTAATTTTTTTTCCATTCAATTTGACTGGTTGAAAATTGGTCTCTTGGTCGTCTTTTGCTTGAAAGTTCAACTGTTTGGTAGAATTTTATTTTTTTCTAATTCAAGTATATTTTGAGAAAATTGTGGGCTGTGTCAATTTTTTAATTCTACTAGTTGAAAACTCTTTTCTTTGTTGTTACATTTTTTTTTAATTGAAAATTTGACTGTTACAATATGGTAGAAAAAAATTTCTTTTTCAGTTGAAAATTAAACTATTTAGTTTGAGATTCATTTTTCTTGATTGAAAATCCATCTACTTGGTTGAGGATTTGACTATTCTCTCAATCTTTTTTTCGTTGAATTTGACTGGTAGATAATTGGTGCCTTGGTGGTCTTTGGCTTGAACGTTCAACTATTTGGTAGAAAATCTTGTTTTTTTTTTAATTCAAGTATATTTTGAGAAAATTGTGGGCTGCGTTACTTTTTTAATTCGACTGGTTGAAAACTCTTTTCTTTGTCGTTGATTTTTTTTAATTGAAAATTTGACTGTTACAATATGGTAGAAAAAAAATTTCTTTTTTAGTTGAAAATTAAACTATTTAGTTTGAGATTCATTTTTCTTGATTGAAAATCCATCTATTTCATTGAGGATTTGACTATTCTCTCAATCTTTTTTTCGTTGAATTTGACTGGTAGATAATTGGTCGCTTGGTGGTCTTTTGCTTGAAAGTTCAACTATTTGGTAGAAAATCTTGTTTTTTTTTTTAAATTCAAGTATATTTTGAGAAAATTGTGGGCTCAGATTCATTTTTCTTGATTGAAAATCCATCTATTTCATTGAGGATTTGACTATTCTGTTAATTTTTTTTCGTTTAAATTGCCTGTTTGAAAGTTGGTCTGTAGGTCGTCTTTTGGTTGAAAGTTCAACCATTGGGTAAACAATTTTATTTTTTTGGAAATTCAACTTTATTTACAAAAAATTGGGGGCTGCTTTGCTTCTTATAAGGCGGGGTGAAGGTAAGAAAAAATTACAATCCCCTTTAGAAGTGAATCATAATTTTTTAAATTGTCGAACTGTGATTACCGTCTAAAATAATTTTTGTATTTTATTTTTTACTTGTTTTTAGATGAACTGTCGCGGTGGTGGAGTGCAATAAGGAATGAGAGAACCGTCACAAATTGGCGTAATATCAAAGTGAAGTGAAACGGAGAAGTGGCAAGGTAGACGGTAAACAAGGGCAGGGCACGGCTCAATTAATTAAATTTATTCAGCCGAAAGTACCGGACGTAGCGTCTGCCTGAATTTTATTTCTCGCGGTAAGCTTTTCGCGGTTCTTGGCATAGGTTGCTCGCGTTTTTTGCTTTAGAGTCGTAATTCTTTAAATAAATATGAAAAGTAGGCCACTCAGGCGGTTTCATAACCAGCCTGGTGAAATTAATTCCATAAAGATCGCGAGATTTCGGAATCACGAAAGACCTCTACTCGTTAATAATTTTATTTTTCATATCTTGAATTATTGTTGTGTCATATTTTTATTAAAAATGGACAATAAAACCCGTTGTTCAATAGAAATTTCCTTTCTGGCAGAATTGATAAATTTAATAGAGATACTTGCTTATTGTTGAGTACAGGATTCTTATTTGTTAAGTAGATACCTGAAACATAAAGGAATTTTTTTTATTATTTACCTTAGAATGAAAGATTATTTTCTGTCAGTGTCGATTTTTAAAATTGTTGATCAATTTGATCCTGAAATCGGATGAAAATGAAAGAATAAGCAATTGCTGTTCATGAATTTCAAAACTGAACTTCCGAAAAAAAAATTTCCTACATTTTTTTAAAAAGACAAATCATTAGGCCTCAAAGAATACTTGAATTTGGTGAATCTCAAGAAGCACTTTATGAATTTTCAACAAAAAGGTTAATTTTCAACAAAATAATTTAATTTGTTTAAAAATGTATCTGAAAAAAATTTGGTTGAAAATTTTCTTTTTCAGATAAAAATTTAACTACTTTACTGAAAATTCTTCTTTTTTTATGTTGAAAATGAATTTTTACTCTAAATTTAACTACACGATTTTCAGTTAAAAATTTAAGTATCTGGTTCAAAAGTTATCTTTTTTAGATGATTTTAGATGATAATTCAACTCTTTTGGTTGAATTAAACTGGGTTTTATTAAAAATTTAACACTTATGATAACAAAAAAAAAAGAAAGAATTTTCAACTAAAAATTGCAACCTGACAGATGAACTTCCAACTATAGCCTCTATTTTGAACCCAATATTTCAATTGGAACCCAAACGAAATTAAAAAAATTAGTTGAATTTTCGTCCAAAATAATTGAATGTCCAACATAAGAAATTAACTATTAAAAAAGAATTGAATTTTTAATCCATAATTTTATGAATTTTCATCTGAAAAGTTCATTTTCAAGTAAATAGTTGAATTTTCAAATACAAAAGTTTAATTTTAAACCCAAAAAAATGAATTTTCAACAAAAAGATTAATTTGAAACCAAATAGTTAAATTTTCTACCAAATCTTGTAATTAAAAAAAACGACTTTTATACAAAACAGTTGAGTTTTCGAATCAAAAAGATGAATGTTTAACAAAATAGTTCATAAATTAACCCAAAAATAGGGCCTTTCTACAACAATATTGACGTTTTACCCCCAAAATATTAATATTTAACGAAAAAGAATATTTTCCAATAAAAATTCGAATTTTTAAACAAATAGTTGAATTTTGACCCCCGTTGTTGAATTTTTAACCAAATAGTTCAATTTTTAACCAAATAATTTCATTTTGAATCGAATATTTCAATTGTCAACCAAATAGTTGAATGTTCTATGAAAATAGTTGAATTTTTCACCCAAAAATACACTTTTTTAATGAAAACGGATGATCTCTTAATAAATCATTGAATTTTCAAAACAAAACATTAAATTCGTAAACAAATATTGATAATTAAAAAAAAAATAAAGAAAAATATAACTCTAGAGTTTTCAATCTGATAAACTTTTAACAAAATGGATAATTTTTTTTTGAATAAAGATGACTTTTGAAAAAAAACAGTTGAATTTTCATCCTAATGATCGAATTTTCAAACAAAAACGACTCAACTTCCATTTTGTTGAAAAAATTATTATTTGTTAAGTTTTTTTTAATTCAACAATTTTGTCTTAAGATTATCCTTTTTGTTGAAAATATGTCTTTTTGTATTGAAAATGAAACTATTTTGATAGAATATTCAACTTTTTAAATGATAATTGAACTATTTGGTTAAAAATTAGGTCATTTGGTTGATAGATCAACTATTTAGCTTAAAGTTCAACTATTTTCTTCAAAATTCAACTATTTGGTTGAAAATTAATTTTGTTGTTGAAAATTTATACTTTTGGGTTGATAAGTCTGCCTTCGATCTCTCTAGTAGGTTAGTTTATAAAGCACCCGACCGACAATCGGAAGACGTGAGGTTCGATTCCGGCCGGAGAGAAGGAGAAAGATATTATTTCAAAAATTTTTGATTTATAAATTTTCAAACTCCATCTAGTCTGAAATGACTTCGATCTCTCTAGTAGCTTGGTGGTTAAAGCACTTGACCTGCAATCGGAAGACGTAAGGTTTGACTCCCACAGGAGCGAAGGAGAATACTCTTTTTTCAGAAATTAAAAATTTGTAATTTATAAATTTTCGAACTCCATCTATTCCGAAACGACGTCGATCTCTCTAGTATCTTAGTGGGTAAAGGACTTGACCAGCAATCAGAAGACGTGAGGTTTGACTCCCACCAGAGCGAAGCAGAAAGATCTTTTTTGAGAAATAAAACATGTTTAATTTTCGAACTTTCGAACATCATCTAGTATGAAATGACGTCGATCTCTCTAGTAGCTTAGTGGTTTAAGCACGCGACCGGCAATCAGAAGACGTCAGGTTTGACTCCCACCGGAGCAAAGGAGAATACTCTTTTTCAGAAATTAAAAATTTGTAATTTATAAATTTTCAAACTCCATCTAGTCGGAAATAACGTCGATATCTCTAGTGGCTTAGCAGTTAAAGCACCTGGCCAACAATCGGAAGACGTGAGGTTTGACTCCCACCGGAGCGAAGCAGGAAGATCTTTCTTGAGAAAATTTTTTTTTTAATTTTCAAACTTTCAAACTCCATCTAGTCTGAGATAACGTCGATCTCTCTAGTAGCTTAGCGGTTGAAGCACCTGACCAACAATCGGAAGACGTGAGTTTTGACTCCCACCGGAGCGAAGCAGAAAGATCTTTCTTGAGAAAAAAAAATTTTTAATTTTCAAACTTTCAAACTCCATCTAGTCTGGAATAACGTCGATCTCTGTAGTAGCTTAGCGGTTAAAGCACCTGACCAACAATCGGAAGACGTGAGGTTTGACTCCCACCGGACCGAAGCAGAAAGATCTTTCTTGAGAAATTTTTTTTTTAATTTTCAAACTTTCAAACTCCATCTAGTCTGAAATAACGTCGATCTCTCTAGTAGCTTAGCGGTTAAAGCACCTGACCAAAAATCGGAAGACGTGAGGTTTGACTCCCACTGGAGCGAAGCAGAAAGATCTTTCTTGAGAAAATTTTTTTTTTTTAATTTTCAAACTTTCAAACTCCATCTAGGCTGGAATAACGTCGATCTCTCTAGTAGCTTAGTTATTAAAGTACCCGACCGGCAATCGGAAGACGTGAGGCTCGATTCCCAGCGGAACGGAGCAGAAATTTCTTTTCAGAGAAATTAAAAATAGAAAAAAAAACGCATTATTGAAACTCGAAAGCTATTTATGCTTCTCCAATCTTTGTTAAAAAGAATCAAGATTCATGATGAATACTTATATAGTTTTGTTTGCATTTATGCGGAAGTGCGAAGTAGGCTAAATATAAGGAGAAGATTAATCATGATTTGACATTTGTGCCATACCTTAGAGTCTGGCGTTTACGGATGGAGGAAGGAAGCCTGAGTCGAGACCGAGACGTTAACTAACGACTTGCCCGCATCCTCATAAATCCTAAAGGAGATCGTTGCTCGAACGATCTTAACTGCTGGGATTTAGCGTAACTCCTGCCATTAGGAACCTGGTACTAACTACTGCTGTCATTCCAGCCGCTAGTTTAATATAAACCAGTTAGTCCAGAAGGAGCCAACCTACTGTCTCATCTGATCCTTGCGGTTTTGACTTATGCCCTTTTTCCTCTACTCTACTTATCCAGGCCTATTAGACCAGTCAAGATGCTAACGGGACCTCTTGGTGAGCCTCTTAGTATATCTGATTCGAGAAAAGAGAATGATTCTTTGGAATTATCAGTCAGTTTGCCTAGTTTTGGATGAACTATCACACATGATGAGTGCGAAGCTCTTCACCTGGGCTGATTGTTAGAGAGATTGATCAGCGGCCTGTGATGGAGCGGTATTGCGGAATCCAGATTGATCCGAAATTTAGATCTTCTGATTTGTACCTCCTCCTACACTACCCTAATAGAGACAATCTGTCCCCTTTTCCCCTTTTTAAAGAAATTCCTCTTTTTCCCCTATTCTGAAAAAACGTACCCTTTTGCTTCCTCCGAAGGGGAAACATCTCTCCGAAATCTGGTCCAGCGGTAATGGATTACTCCGAATTAAGGCGGATTACCCTGGATTACCTTTACATACAGAATTACTCTGGATTACCTAAGATTACTCTGGATTACATAGGATTACTTTGGATTTCATGAAATTATGGTGGATTAATCGGCCTAGACTACGTAAATTTTCAAGAAAAAACGACGAATTTTTAATAAAATCCATAAATTTTAAACAAAATATTGATATTTTTGAATTATTTTAAATATTTTAATATTTGTTCAAATATTTAGATTTTCAAATGATGCAATTTGTTTGAAATGAAATAAAAGAAAGTTTGAATTGATATATCAAGCGAAAAAATATTTTTATTTTTAATTAAAAACAGTTCAAGTCTACCACAAGAAATTTTCAACAAAATTGTTGGATCCTTGACCAGAAGGACGAATTATTAACAAAACAGTTGACTTATCCACAAAGAAGGAAACTTTCAAAAAAAATTGTTTAATTTTCAACAATGTCTATTCATTTTTGAACAAATAGTTAAAAAGTCAATCAAGAACATAAATTTTTATCCAAGAAGATTTATTTTCTACCAAAAAGATAATTTTGCAACAAAATATATGAATTTTCGACCAAATAGTTTAATTTTGAACTAAGAAACAACCATTTTTCCACAAAATAGTTGAATTTTCGATTAAAGAGATGAATTTTCAACTGAACTGAAGAATCTTTAACCAAAAAAATGACTTTAAGAAAATTAATGAATTTTTTACAAATAAAATTAATTTTTAACCACAAGAGATGAATTCTCAACGAAAAATGTAAAATTTAATATTTCAACCCAGAAAATATTTTTACTTTGAAATCAAAAGCAGTTGAATTCCACCAAAAAAAGACGAATTTTCAACAAAACTGTTCATTTATCAAAAAAGGGGACTTTCCAACAAAATTGTATAATTTTCAGGAAACCCAATTAATTTTTAAACAAATAATTGAATTTTCAAACAAAAACATACATTTTCAGTTAAGAAGATTAATTTTGTACCAAAAAAGGCATTTTCAACAAAATATATAAATTTTCGATCACAGAGAGGAATTTTTAACTAAAATGAAGAATCTTCAACCAAAAAAATGATTTTTTAAGAAAATTATTCAATTTTCTACAAATTAGATCAATTTTTAACCAAAAGAGATGAATTCTCAACGAAAAACGTAAAAGTTGATATTGCAACCAAATCAATATTTTTATCTTAAATAAAAAACAATTTAATTCTACCAAAAAACACAAATTTTTAACAAAAAAGTTGACTTATCAACAAGAAAGGATACTCTTCAACAAAATTGTATAATTTTCAACAAAGCCAAATAATTGTTAAACAAATAATTCAATTTCCAACCAAAAACATAAATTTTTATTCCAGAAGATTAATTTTTTACTAAAAAGGACGAATTTGTAATAAATAGTTGATTTTTCAACGAAAAACGATACTTTACAACAAAATTGTTTAATTTTCAACAGAGTTTATTAATTTTTAAACAAGAAGTTAAATTTTCAACCAAAAATATGAATTTTTATCCAAAACGACTAATTTTCTACCGAAAAAAAGGAATTTTTAACAAAATACATAAATTTTTGAAAAAATAGTTGAATTTTCAAGTA